>VZUI01085030.1:0-36262 GCA_013401135.1 Cettia cetti | reverse complement strand
AGCCCTGGTGTGGGGCTGGGACTGCCACAGGTCACTGCTGGCGCTGTCACAGGTCACTGCTGGCACTCACAGGTCACTGCTGGCACTCACAGGTCACTGCTGGCACTCACAGGTCACTGCTGGCACTGTCACAGGTCACTGCTGGCACTCACAGGTCACTGCTGGCACTCACAGGTCACTGCTGCTGTGGGGCAGAGGAAATTTGCAGTTTTACTGGCGTTTTTTACCCCTTGGCTGTCTCTGGTTACTTGTGAGAGAAGATAAATGGTTTACACATCACAATGTGTGTCATGAGGGGTAGATTTTGAACATCATTGGCATTATTTGCAACACTGTCCCAAATCTGGGGATTCAAGGAGTTTGGGAAGTATAACCTCTCCAGAAGTGAAGACACTCCTGGCTTCAATGCTTCTCCCTGGGCTTGGAGGTTTTTTATTTAACTCTGAGGTTTCCAGCTCCTGCAGGGCTGGATGTGTTGGTTCTGCTGCAGTGTTTATAAAGTCTGGGGAATCCCAGCAGACAATGTTTTGTGTTTAGCTCCTAGAGGATTAGCAAGGTGACAGTGCTGCTAAAAAGCTTTGGAAAAGCACCTTAGCGGAGCCAAAGTGACTCATTCCTGCTAGAAAAGCAGCAAATGTTTTTCTGGCATTTAAGTAAAATGCAAAAATATTAATTTCCCACCTTGATATTGAATTAAAGACTCAAAAGTGAGGGGAAAAAGCCCTGTGTTTAGGCCTTCTAGAAAAACAGCAGCAGTGCCAAATGATTCATGCTGGGTATTTTACAACATGGGGCAAGGCAGTGCCATAAACAGGAACATTCCCAGTTTCCTGAGATGAGATGATGGGATTTCTTCCTGTGGAGTGTGCATTCTGTGTTTTCAGACCTAGAAACACTCCATTTGTCTCCTTGTGTTTGGACAAGACACTGGGGTCCCTTGGGAGCTGGGCAGAGGTTTCAATTAAAGCTGTTCTCCAGTTTTTGTTAGAGCTGCAGCTCTGGATGTTGGGTGTGGGGGAGAGGTGGCTCTCCAGGCTTCTCACTGCACCTCAGGAATTAGAATTCCTTCATTTCTGCGCCTTTCCCAGTGTCACTGCTGCTGCTTTACTGGTTATTGTGCTAATGACAGCATCATTAACATCTCCATCATTAAGTGGTTTAATTGTTTGCGTCACCTTTGGTATTTGGGAGCTGCTGTTTGCTCTGGGTCTGGATGCAGCTGTGCCCACAAGCTCAGGGTGAGCTCAGTCCTCCTCTGAGTTCCTCTGTCCTTTTTGGACATTCACAGCATATTTGGGTGTGAATTGTCGTGGTTAACAGAGGAACTGTGTGGAATATCTGGAGCTGGGATCAGCCAGCCCTGCCCAGTGATGAAAAGCTGTTCCTGTGCTGGGATGCTCCACTGAGACCTCTCTGCCCCTGGCTTTGCTCAGCTCCAAGAGCTGCAGTGCTGGAGTCGCTGCAGCAGAGCCAGGCTTTAGGCTTTAGGGCTTTAGGCTGCAGGTCCTGTTTGAAGTCAGGAGCTGGTGAGTGGGGGCTGGCTCTGCTCTGTGCTCTCAGGCCCTCAGGAGACAGGGACAGCTGAGTTCAGGTGCAGCTCTCACCTGCAGCTGCCCCAAATGCTGGCTGGGGAGGCCCTGGCACAGGTGCCCAGAGCTCCCCTGGATCCCTGGCAGTGTCCAAGGCCAGGCTGGACAGGGACAGTTCCAGGCCAGTGGAAGGTGCCCCTGCCATGGCAGGGGTGGGAATGAGCTTTAGGGTCCCTCCCAACCCAAGGCATTCTGTGATTCCAGGATGCCCAGGCTTGCTCCCCTTACAAATCCATGCTGTATTTTGGCTGCCAGAGGAACACTGGAGATCATCTTCCCAGAGAGGAAGAGTAGAACTGATCCTCCTTTGCTGCTGGGTGAATGAAGAGCTGAGTGATGCTGGTGGCTTTTTGGTGGCCATCTTTTGTCCTGCCAATGCTGGCAGCAAGGACACGGTTAAGTCGTCAGAGGGCTTGGAACTGGGGAGTGTTTAGGTGTTAAATGGCCTGGAAGTTGAGGTGGCAGCTCCCAGAAGGGAATGGTGTCCGTAGGGGGGCACTCAGGTATTTTTATGGGATGTGACTGAAGGAGTTTTACAGGTTCCAGTTGTCTGCTTCCTGCTTGGTTTGGCACAGGACACACAGAGTGACTGAGCCTGGGCTGGGCTGGGCTCGGTGCCTGCCTGTGCTCAGGCTGGCTCACCTGAGACCCCGAGATCTGGGGGACCCCAAATCTTCTGACACCTTCAGTCAGTGTTAATCCAGAAGAAAATGGGGAGGCAGGAAATGTGTTATTCCTGCTCTTGGGTCTTTGGAGAGTCCAGAAGGGTTTGGATTGGAAAAGGGACCTCAGAGCCCATCCAGGGTCACCTCCCACTGTCCCCAGTGCTCCCAGCCCTGTCCAGCCTGGCCTTGGGCACTGCCAGGGATCCAGGGGCAGCCACAGCTGCTCTGGGAAATCCATTCCAGGGCCTGCCCACCCTCCCAGGGAACAATCTGTTCCTAATTTCCCATCTAACCCTACTCTCCTTCAGCTTCAGGCCATTCCCCAGCCCTGTCCCTCCATGCCTTTGTCCCCAGCCCCTCTCCAGCTTTCCGGGAGCCCCTTTAGGCACTGGAAGGAGCTCCAAGGTCTCCCTGGAGCCTCCTCCAGGCTGGATCACCTCAACTCCCTCAGCAGGAGTACTTAGCCTTGCACTTTGCTCTCCAGAGCCATCCCACCATGCAGCTTCCAGGCAGATGAGCCCTTCCCATCAGGTTGGTCACTGGGTTTGTGCAATTTATCCTTCTAGGTACCAGGGGTGAAACCATCCCTGGTGCTGGAGTTTCTTTTGATGGAGCTAGACTGCACTTCAGGAGCCCTCAGCTGTCGAACTTCTTGCATAAGAGACTTTCTTTGGGAGGTATTTTTAAAGACATCTCTGATAAAAATACCTCAGGTAGGAGGGAGAGCTCTCGGCACGCTCACCTTCTCCAGTGTGACGGGGTTGTGCCCTTTGCTTTATATAGATCCAGAAAATGGGGGGTTTGTAATTCTTCAGATAATGGAGGGTGGCTGAATAATGCTGTAGAGACTCCTGTTAAACTTGCAGTCTTTTGTAAGTGAAGTGTTACAAAGCCCTGTCTGTGGAACAGCCTCTCCCTGAGCTGTCGCTCCTCACCGTGCAGTGAGCTGGCAGAAAGTCAGGATTGCTGCCAGAGCTCCCAGAACTCCAGGGAATTAATTCATCCCAGCCTGAGTCCCTGTGCCCTGCCAGGTCATGGTGGGTGCAGAGAGAGGCATCACCCATCTCCCATGGGGCACCCAGACCCGGATTGGGGTCCCAAAGCCAGGGAAGCACAGCCCATCCCCAGCCCTGCAGCTCTCCTGCCACAAACGGGATTATTTCCCCCCTTTCTGGACTGCAGGAGCTGCTGTGCTGTGTTGGGTTAGTTCAGTGCTCAGGACAGACAATTGCTGCTCTGCTGTGCAGTCCCGGGTGCCCAGGGGAGCTCTTATCTCCTCTCTGGGTGATGCTGCTTCCAAAACACGGATGATTTTCTGAAAAAAGGTGTTTTAACATGACCAGGCTTGCTAAACCCTGCTGCAACTTCTTCCCCTGTAAAATTTTTAACATAATCTTCCTTTTTGGCACAGAGGGGAGCAGCTAGATGGAAGTTCAGTGGGAAATGAATTTTTAATGCTGCCAGGGAAGGTTCCTGATGGCGGTGGATCCTGGAGCTGGTGGTGAATGTGCACGATCAGGGCCGGGGGATTTGGGGTGTGAATTTCCCAGGGTCTAATCATCTCATAAAGCTGCTGAGTGTGACTCCTTCCCCAGTAATCTACTTAACTCAGTCATTTACCCCTCCTCTTGCCTCGGCAGGAGAATGAAGCTCCCAGGTTGTTTGCATGACAAGTAGCCCGGGATTGTCTGGGCTCTGAGGAAGATGCTGGGAGTTAATTGGAGCAGCTGGAGATCCTGGTTTCCCATGTTCACTGGCAGGCTGGCTGAGGAGCAGAGCTTTTATGGGCAGCTCTGTTCCAGGCTGCACCATGTGTTTTGATAGCTAAAATACTAAAAAATAAAATGGTTTGCCTTCCAAAGGATGTTTTTCTCCACCAAAACTAATCTCGAGGGAAAATGATGTTTGGTAGCTCTGGAATTATTGGATTTGCAGATAGAAACTGCTGTGTTAATGGCAGCTACTGACTGCTGACCAAAGCAGCTAACTGGGAGATGTTCTTGGCAGCTGCTCCTGCTAAAAACCTCCCCTCAAAGCCATGAAAACCACAGTGAACAATATCGAAATAACGAAAAAATAAAACTGCCAGCAAGCAGAAACTAATCACTGCATCCACCTCTTCATCTTAAAATTAAGGATGCTCCATTAGAAGTGTGGCCTTTTAAATTTTATTAGGATTCCCTCCCACCAAACCTTATTTGTGCTAAACATAAAAGGAGAAGCATCCCTTCATCTCTGTTTTTAATTTGCCTCCTCCTGAAGCCAAGCACTGTGAGTAAAATTCCTGCTTGGAGATGGGCTCTGTGATACGTGGTCAGCCTGTGCTGGCTTGGATGGGAGCAGAGGCAGAAAGAGAGGCTGAAGCACTGGATAAACTGTACAGGTTTTATTTAAATTACTGTCGTGTTCTGTGGCTTGCCCGAAATCAGACCCTGCCAGGCATCTCCCTGCAGTCCCAGTGGTTTGCACCTAATATGCATTTCATTAACCATTTGCAGATGATTTTATTCCTGCTGCGATGCTGTGCAGCTTTTGAAGTGATCCAGGCAGGAATTGATGAAACCTTAAAGAAAAAAAGAATTCTTTTAGCATGACTGGAGAGTCATCGAGGCCCAGCCCTGGCAGGGTGACACCAGGCAGGAGTTGTGGTGTCACTTTTCCCCTCGGTGGCTCAGAGTCTTTTTCCTCTCCCCCTGTTCTGCTCTCCAGCAGCCACAAAAGGTGGGTGCAGATGTTGGGGTTCAGCTCCATCTTCTCAAAATTGAGCTGGTTTGATTTTTCTGGTTTCCAGCCCGTTTGGGATTTCACAAATCACAAATCACAGACTGGTTTGGGTCGGAAGGAGCCTTGAGGATCTTCCTGCTCCACTCCTGCCATGAGCAGGGACAGCCTCCAGCATCCCGGGGTGCTCCTTGCCCTGTCCAGCCTGGCCTGGGGCACCTCCAGGGGTGCAGGGCTGTCTGCAGCTCCTGCCCTGTGCTGGGCAGCTGACAGCCCCCAGGGGAGCTCGGAGCCCTGCTGGAACAGCCCCACTCCTGCCCGCTGTCCTGGGAAGCTGCCCTGGAGCAGAGGTGGAGAGCCCACACAGAGTTCTCCATCAGGGAGAGGTCACCAGTCCCTGCACAGACTGCACAGGGCTTTGCCTCCATCCCCAGTGGGAATTTCTGCATCCAGGTGGGGTCCATCTGAGCACCCCTGGAGGCTGCTTGGACCAGGGAGAGCCAGAGAGCCAAGGGTGAGCCCAGCTTTTGTTAGCATAGCACCAGCGTGATCCGTGGGGTTTATGAGGAAAGATAAACATGAAAAATCATTTATGTAAACTCCCTGCGAGCTGGGAGAAAATCAGAATGAAATCCATGTTGCAATTCCAAAAGTGCATGGAGAGGCATATTTGTTTTGTGACTCAGAGAGATGTAGTTGGCTTAGGAGTGTGATTTTGGAAGAATTGTATCAGTTGGTTTGAGTTAATGCTTTGCAGACAGCAGAGTCCTCAAAACAATGTAAACTCTGGGGGATAAATGGGGATCTTCCCCCTCAGAGCTCACATGGAGTCGGTGGGAAGCTTCCATAGAGCAATTTCTCTGCACTGCAGATCCCCCTGCCTGTGGAGCCCATCCTCAGGTGTGGGACAGGCAATGGGGACAGGCAATGGGGACTGGAAATGGGCACTGGCAATGGGCACTGGCAATGGGGACTGGCAGTGGGGACTGGCAATGGGGGCAGGAAATGGGGACTGGCAGTGGGCACTGGCAATGGGGACAGGCAGTGGGGACTGGAAATGGGGACAGGAAATGGGGACAGGAAATGGGCACTGGCAGTGGGCACTGGCAGTGGGCACTGGCAGTGGGGAAGGAAATGGGGACTGGCAGTGGGCACTGGCAGTGGGGAAGGAAATGGGGACAGGAAATGGGCACTGGCAGTGGGCACTGGCAGTGGAGACTGGCAGTGGGCACTGGCAGTGGGCACTGGCAGGAGCAGGACCGTCCCGCAGCCGTGGCTGATCCGTGCCATCCCCGCAGCCTCCCGGGAGCAGGGCCGGGGCTGGAGGTCAGCTCAGGCCAGTTGCAGGCCCGTGGTGCTCCCAGGCCTGCAGCAGGGACTGGGGAAGCCCAGGATTCCAGCAGGCAGCCGAATTCCCGGGAACACTCCTGCTCTTCATCCCCCACCTTCTCTTGGCCACGCTCCCCGTTCCCGTGCCGGGGATTGTGGAGGGCTGCGTGCTGTGCTGAACATTCCCTTTCTTCTGTCGGCCCAGGGACTGCGACTTTCTTAATTGTGGATTCTTTTAGTTAATTGGGAGTGTTTGGAAACGCCTTGCACCTCAGCAGGGTTCAGTCCTGCGGGGTGCCAAGGGCTTTGTTCCCCGGCCAGCAGAGCACTTCAGCCTGGCTCTGAGAACACGCTGCAGGCTGGAATAAAGCTCAGGGATTGCAGGGCACTGAAGGATTCAGCCACCACCAAACTCCTTCCAATGATCCCAGCTCAAACAGTAACATCCAGGAAAGTGTTCCTTGAATCTTTATGCTACCTTAAATAGCCAAGCTCAGGCTTTCAAAGACTGAAACCAGTGTTTGGGGAGGTTCTCCTGGGAATAGAGGAAAAGTCGTGGTCAAAGGTGATTTTCCCTCTCTCCCCCCTGATTTTCCCTTCTCTTCTGTAGTAGCAGGGATCTGCTTTAACTGTGGTCATCTTCAGCGAGCTTTTTATAAATGAAGAGGAAACTGGAAGGGTTTGGAAAAGGATGGGATAAGCAAACACTCCAGAGGGACTTGTAGTGGCAATATGATTAATAAGGAACACTGCTGGTAATTCTATCAAAACAGAGCTATTGCAAAAGCATATGGAGCATCCCGTGTTTGGGCAGGAGCAGCACTCAGACAAATGATCCAGGAGATTTATGTGCCTCCTTCCTGGAAGGTTTCTTCTCCCCCCTGGAAGTGTGAGGGGAAAAGCTCTGTAGATTTAACAGTAGGATTAGCCTCCAGGAAAAAAATAAAAGAAATAGAAATTAGTAAATCATGCAGCTTATGGTTCACAAGTATTTTTATGCTGGTTGTTTGTTTGATAACAGGCTCCAATCCTTACACAGATTTTTTTTTTTTCCTTTATATATTTATGCTGTTTCTCTGTCAACCCCCACACATATCTGGGAATAACCTTAAGGGGCTGAAAGGGGAAATGTTCTCCAAAATGAAAATATGATGCAAAACATAGAATCCTAGAGTGGTTTGGGTTGGGAAGGACCTTAAAGGCCAGCCAGTGCCACCCCTGCCATGGCAGGGCCACCTTGCAGTGTCCCAGGCTGCTCCAGTCCCATCCAGCCTGGCCTTGGGCACTGCCAGGGGTGGGACATAACTTCCCCAGGCAGCAGAGAAGGTGTTCCAAGCCATCCTGCTCTGTGCAGTTCTCCAGTGCTCTCCTGGGTTTGTTGAGCAGAAATCCCCAGTGGCAGTGAGGGCACAGAGCTGTGCCCGTGGCAGGGACACTGTGGCACAGCAGTGTCACCAGCTCAGCCCTGCTCCTGCCACCCTGGCCAGGGGTGCCCTGCACATTGTCCTCAGAGCAGGCATTCCTGATTGCCTTTGAAGGTGCAGCTGCTGGGGCAGCTTGGAGCTGTCATGTGGGGAGGCAAAAGCAGGGAACTGGAGTTAAGAGCTTATAAACTTCTCAGGTTGTAAGAAGGTACAGAGATTAAATGATACTGTGGTTTTTCCCTCCTCCTTTCTCTTCTTTCTTTTTTTTTTTTTTTTTTTTGACACAAAATGAGAGGGGACCTCTTGCACTGCACGTGCATAAATTGTACAGGTTTGGCTCTGCTCGAGGCTGAGATTAAAAAAGAAAAGAAAATCAAATAGTCATCCTGACACATGAGACAATGCAGTCGTCCAAAACCAAAATAGTTCTGTGTACTACTCTGCATATAGGAGTCAGAGATCTGTGTGTGGGCTTTAAGAGATGCCTTGCCTTCTTTTTTTGGAGAAGAAACTTCTGTTAACATCTAAGTGATGTCAAGAATTCGGCGAGGATTGAATTCCCTACTTCATCGGCATGACATTTTCGCATTGCTACTGAACTCTGTTATTTTGTCAGCCTCCTGCTCTTCAGACTCCATTTTCCAAAAACTTCTAAAGTGATTGTGCAAGTCAAACCTAATTTCTTATCACAGTTCTTGTGTATATTGGCTCGGTTGTTTGCAAGGCATTGTTTCACCCACCCTGTTTCCCTTGGCATTTTTTGAAGGTCCTTGCAGTTGTTAGCAGCTGTAAATGGTATTAATAAGGAGGATTTGGTTGCTGGTTTCTGCAGTTTTCTCTGCTGATTAGGCTGCATTGCCAAAGGTTGAGCAAGTTTCTAAAAGCAGGATTGTTCTTTGAGCTGGGAAAACACAATTCTCAACAAAATAACAGCTGCATCTGTGTCAAGAGTTCTCCAGGCAGGCTGCTACACCCCTGCAGAAACTGGGGTGCAATATTCCTAATCCGAAGTGATGTTGATGTTGAAGCCAAGGAAGTTTCACCTGAATGTTCCCAGATCCAGGCAGAAGATGCCAAGGATTTTTTCCTTTCCCCAGGGTTGTGTTTGAGGTGAAGAGCACTTTCCCTCCCAGCGTTTTGTCCCTGCTGCTCTGGTGGGGTGGGCAGTGCCTCCCTGAGAGCAGCAGGGCTGCGGGGACCATGGGCTGGGGTTTCATCCAGGGAATCCAGAGTGGGGGGTCCCTCAGGAGCTCCATGTCCTTAGGGGTCCCAAGGCTGGGGCTGGCAGTGCCCTGAGCAGCCTGAGCCTGGTCTGAGAGCCGTGGAATCATGGAATGTCTCAGGTTGGGAGGGACCCACAGGGATCGTTGAGCTCCCTGAGCTGACCCTGCTTGGAGGACTAAGCTGTGCTAGAACCTTCCATGATCCATTTCCTCCTGATGTCTTTATGAGTGGTGACTCCAGGTGTCTTTCTCCTTGCTGTGGTCACCAGATCCTGCTGTTGGAGGAGATTCACCCAGATAAGATTCCTGGAATGAGTCAACTGAAATAAGTGCTTGAAAAAAAAACCTCAGCAGCTTCTCACGTGGCTCTTTAAACATTTAGATGAAACTTAATGGTTTTTAATTCCACTTTGGACAAATTATTTCAACCCAGTTTCTGCAGAGGTCTGTTCAGCCTGCCTGGAAAGTTCCTGACAGATGCAGCTGTTACTTTGTGCTGCTGTTTGAGCCTGGCTGCAGGTGGGGAAGGGCTCAGTGGGGTGAGATTCACCCAGGAAGGGAGGCTGAGTCCCAGCACAAGCTGCTGCTGGCTGGATGGAGCAGGGAGTGTGGCAGCAGCCCTGGGGCTGGCCAGGCACAGCACCAGAGTTCACTTTCCTCTGGGACTGTGGAGTGACCACGTCCCAGCTGTGCTGAGCTGTGCTCAGGTGAGAGCTGCAGCTTGTGTTCCATCCACATGGGGATCAGGGAAGGGGAAGAACTGTATGGAAACAAGAGCTACTGAATGTAGAACTTCATCATCTGCAACAGGTAAATGCAACTAGCTGTTCAGATGTCACAAGGAGCAGGGGGAAACCTTTTGTCTTTAGTTATTTTATGACAGAAAACCCCACAAAGAAATACGAAGCTTGCCCTGTGGCTGAGGGGGTGGAGGCACTCGAGGGAAGCAGAGTGAAGGTGTGAGCAGCAGGTGTGAGCTCAGGTCCCAGCAGAGCCCCTGTGTGTGGACAGCAGTGACCCTGGTGGGGGAACCTCGTCCAGCCCAACCTCCCCTTCCTGGGGACCCCTCCCCTCCCCTGCTGGGGCTCAGGGTTCCTCCCTGCTGGCTCCTGCAGCCTCACAGGCTCTGCTGCTGGGCCTGAGCAGGCCTGGCTGCTCCTGGCACGGTTTTTGGTTGCTCAGTTCCTGGAGAAGCTCCTCGGCTCAGCCAGCACATCAATCCTGGCTGGGGCAGGAGCCTCCTTGCTGTGTACCTGGAAGCAGCTCTGAGCTGTTCTCCAGGGCCTGTAGCAGATGGAGAGAGACACCACGAGCACAGGGGAGAACAGTTTGGGCTTCCAGTCCGTATGGACTGGAAAAACAAAAGGAGTTTTGGGGGTGTGGAAGCAGTTCAGGCGTGCAGGGTCATTAATCTTCATCTGTGGCTTTTAAAATCAGCAGCAGCCAGAGGCTTCCAGATCTGAAAGCCGTGTTTGTTCAGATGGAGTGGATGTGCAGGGAATTTTTTCTGAACTTCACCCCTCCAAGGTAGGTTTGTGTCAAGTGGATTGGCTGGAGCAGCCCTGCACAGCCATTGCAGCAGCCCTGCTTTACAGGGTCAGCCCAGTGCTTTCATGTTTAAAGTTGTCGCACTTTAAATTCTTTAGTTTTTTTGCGCCCATTCTTAATTTCTAAAAAGGGGGGGGAAAAAAAATGTCCATGCTGGTTTTGAGCTGGAGTTTCTCATACTTAAGTCTGTGTAAAGATGATTTATGGTGCTAGAAGGGCTCCACTGGAAATGCAAGATCTATTATGAAGTGGATTGAAAGGCCCATGCTGAAATGTTTATTGCTGTCTTCAAAATAGAATACATCAGGGTTGATGGGGCCTGTCCAGGAAAGAGAGAGAGTGCAGTGCACTGGGGCTAGTGGGGTATTTTTAGTATTCCAATAAAAGACAAGGCTTTTAAAGGAAATCACTTATTGCCATTTTGCAATCAAGAATGCAGGAGTGTTCCAGGGACTGCAAGAAATATGCTTCAAGAATGTGGGAGCCATAAGGAACTAATCATTAAATATTCTCCCGTTTCCACCCCCGGCCCTGAGCTGAGGAAGCCATTTAGGAGCTTTGCAATTTGTATGGAAATCTCAGCCCTCCTGACCACTCAGTCAGGCATCCCGGGCACTTGGGAGCCAGCAGCCCATTTCCAAAAGTTCCTGCAGCTCCTGGGCGAGCAGGGCACTTTGGAAAATGGGAGACACATGGAGCAGCCTTCAGGAGCACTTAATCTGACCTTCAGTGACTGATATGAGCACAAGGTGATCTTTTCCCTGCTGTAGGCTCTGCTTGGTCAGTGCCTTGCTGGGGGAGTTGTCCTGGCAGGTTCTGATGGATCCCCAAAACGGGGAGGTTGTTGCTGTTGTTGTTCTGCTCACTTGACTGAGCTGGAATTATTTTTATTTCTTGTTTATTTTATTTTTTTTTCCTGTGATGCTTGAAACTTTTTGGAAGCGTTTTGGTGCTGTAATACATCCATGGAAGTAGGGAGGGAGCAATCCCAGCATTTGCCAGAGTGAAAAACAAAGGCAGAGGCAGAAGGTAATCCTTCCCCAAGTGATTTAAGGGGCTGATGGGACAATTTAGTGATGCATCCAAGCAGAGCTGGTGGTTGTCTGCTCCTTCTCCCCACGTTCCCACCTTTTTCCCTGTCTGGCCCTGGTGTCCTGGAGAGGCAGTTCAGGCAGCTACAATGGCAGAGAAGTGACCCCAGCACAAACAAAGGCAGGGTGTGGGGCTGGTGGCAGATGGACGTGGGCAGATGTCCCTTCTGTGCCAGGCCAGCAGAGCTGGCCTTTCATTCCATTATTTCTCTTTGCCCATTTGTTTTTACTGGAGAAAGTGGTGCAGGGACACCAGTTCCCTGCTGAGATCATCTGTCACAGCTTCTGCCTGTCCCCAGCCTGCTGCAGGTAGCAGAGCTGGGCTGTGACCCTTCCTTTCAGCAAAACCCTTTGGAGTTTGCCAGCTGGGCTGGGCTCCTGCATCCCCTGCTGGAGCTGGAGAAGGTCCACGGAGGATTTGGGAGATGTGGGAGGAACCCCAGCCCTCAGGACACTGCCCCAGCTCTGGGGTTGCACTTGGCTCAGGCTGGTGGCTCCTTGCAGCCAGGGCTGGGGAATCTCCCACATCTGGAGTGCAGTGAGATCACTCTCCAGTGGTCTGTGCTGCACGAGGTCCCACCTGGTTGGCTTTTCCACTGGAACCCCCTGGATTTTCTGAGGTGTTTTGTTCCTGCTGGGAGAGCTTTCCCTGGCTCTGCTGCACACCCTGATCCCAGCTGCTCTCCCCAGCACGTTCCTGAAGGTTCATGGCACAGCGAGGGCAAACCCTTCTGTTCCTCACTGCTTATGGCATCTCCTGCTGGAGATGGGGATTTCCCAGTTAAACCTGTGCTTTCTCACCCTCCCTGCTGGTTTTTCCAGAGCAAAAGGGTTCAGGTGGCACCTTGGGCTTGGTTGGGCTCATCTGAGAGAACTGAGTGACCCTGACATGAAAAGGGGATTTTTAGAACCTTTGTGCTCTTGTTTGAGCTGTTTTGTTTCCTTTCTCCTGGGAAAGCTGCAGTGCACATTGAGATCTGTGAGACTTTCACATCTCCCATTCCAGGCTGGAGCTCTGCTGCTCAGAAATGCTGAGTGTTCCTCAACTGCTCCTTGGTGTCCCTGATGTAAGGGAAAGGATGCCCCAGAGTTTGGAGGAAGGACAGTTGGAAACTCTGCATGTGTGTGTGCTTTTTAATTAAAAAAGAAGGGGAAGAAAAGCCACATGTAAAGAAATCCAGTCAGCACATCTGCCGATGACCTTTGGGGCTGGAAAGAGTCTGCTGATGGTGTGGGGCCAAGCAAGGAAAGTCTGGGAAGTCACTCCAGGAGAACAAAAGGAAAAACCATGAGGATGTTTCCAGTTTGGGGCTTGTTGGTGATGTGCACATCCCCAGCCCACCCCTCAGAGCAGGCAGAGGTGGGTTGGGGCTGCCAGTTTTGGGTTGATTTGGGGTTTGGGGGACAGGGAGTCACCTGGGGAAGCTGCTGCCCCTCACACCTGCTCTTCATGTGATGCTGAGTCCAGGAAATGATTTTATTAATTGGTGTTTTTGCAGAAGGTGCTCAGGAGTGATTGCTTTAAAGCTCTCTGGTTCAGTCTTTGTGTCTCAGAGGTACACGAGCCATTTCTCCACCATTGTCCTCTCCTGCTGCTATTTAGAGGAGATACAAATTTAGCTCCAAGTGTTCCCTTTCCCACAGACTCCTCTGAAAGTTAAAACTTGTGACAGTTCAGTTCTTGCTGTGCTCTTGCCTTGTCTTCAGCTCCAAACAAATGTCTTGCCTGTCTCTGAGCTTCACTTCTGGCCACTCAGAAGGTAAAATAATTTAAATTTCCTAATTTCCTTGGGAAACCTTCCTGCCTCTGAGCTGCCCTGCCTGACTGGTGGTTCTCAGGAGTTGTTGAACAGACTCACAGTCCAACGTGGCACCTCCAGCCACTGGAGCTGAGGCTCCCAAAGGCAGGAGCTGACCTTCCCACGGAGCAGCTGAGCATCAGGGCTGCTGAAACGTGAGCAGCAGCTGGAGGCTCTGAGCACAGCCCCGAGCTGTTGGTGAGGTTGGGTTTGTGCCACTCCTTGAAGGAATTTGGGATTTCGGTGCAGTTGTGCTTGGAAGCAGTTCAGGGCATTACCTGGCACACAGCTGGAATTTGAAAAATAGATTAAAAAAGAAGCAAATTGAAGTATAACAATAATGGAGTAAGAGAAACACTTATCTCACTTCCCTTCCCTCAGCCAGGCTGCACGTGGGGTTTGGGACCCGCAGTTTGGGATTGTTCGATTGCTGAAGCCTTAAAGGTTTGGAATAAACTCACACCATGCTGCTTCTGGGGCAAATCTGACATTTATTTTCTGATAGTGATGGTTCTCATCCTGCTGGGTTTTAGGCACACTTTGTTTGCCCACAGGCCCTTCTGTCAGTGGCCTGAGGTATCCCCACACCCTGATCAAGGCTTGTGTTAGCCCCAAACTCATCTGTGCTCCCCAGAGGGAATCCTAGCTCCAACCTGAGCTGACCAAACCCCACAAAAATGCAATTTCTAGCGGGTGAAATGATGTTGACTGAGGGGTTAGTGTGCATAAACAAAGTCTGCACCTTCCCCTCAGATAAATTGTTTCTTCAGGTTAATCTGGCATTGCACAAACAGCTCCAAATGTGCAATAACTCACAGACCAAGAGGTTTTTTTTCATCTTACATAGGAATGACCTGGGCTTTTCTTTCTTCCAAATAAGGAATTAATAATGCAATAGTTGTTGTTTCCAACGAGCTCAGCTTTTCTGAGGAGTGTCTTTTTTTTCCCCTCCTCTAGACCCAATGAAACACATGAACATTTGGAGCCTTTAATAACCAGCCCAGCCTGGTCTTGATTTCTCTGAGACCTGCCAATGATTTTGATGTCAGGGCTGAGAGGTACAATTGTGGTGTTAAATTCCTCCAGGCAGAGCAGTTGAAAAGGAAGGTCAAAAGCAATAAGGGCCAGGTTCCTCTGGGCAGGGAGGGAGCCTTTCCCCGGCCCCTCTCGCCCAAGAAAACGTTTGGCTGTCACAAAACTAATAAAGCAAAACCTCCAGAGAGGTGGGTTCAGTGCTGCAGGTGTAGGAATCGGGGTTGTATTTACACACAAGGCAGCTGAATAGCGTGGGATTTCAGCTCAAGTGCTTCTTAATGCAGCACAAATTGAATGGCCAGCACGGGGAAAGGGCTTTTATGGCTTTTGGGGGAGAAAGTGTTTGGCTCTTTTTTTAGGGAACGTAAAGGACAGCAAGATGGATTTCTTGGGGTGCCTGCCATGTGAAAGTAGTGCTTTAGGTATGTGCAGAGGGTTCAGAGCCAGCCTCCGAGCTGGTGCTCTGCTGCCTCCAAGAGCAGGGCTTGGAAGGGATTTGGGCAGGGTTCCTGCCATATATCTGGCAACACGGGCTTAAAATTAACTTACTGAAACAGCAGATAAAACTTGGGTCCTTTAGAACTGTGATATTCAGTAGAAGTCCTGGAGAAAAGCAGCCAGGCCTCTGCAGCCTTTGCTGCAGCTCCCATCCTTGCCCTGCCTCTCTGCTGCCCTATAAAACAATGATGATGTGTTTATAAGTTACTACTCCCTGTCCCTTATAAAAGAAGAGTCATTCATAAACTTCTGGATAGACAGTTCTATGGGAATAAAACTTCCTTGGCCTAAACCAGGCTGCTTTTTCCAGATAATGTAATGCTGTACAGGCTCTTTAAAGCCCGAGCATGCTATTTATTATTATTTTATCATCTATAAAAGACACCAGGGTTGAAGCTGGGAATGGCACTCCACTCAGATCAGCAGGGAAGATAGGGAAAACCCCAAGGACAGCTGCTGTTCCCAGAAATGTTCACTGAGAGCGTGCTGGGGGATGCTCAGGGCTGCCTTCCTGCACCTCCTCTCTGCAGGCACAGAGCAGGGCATTGCCACGGGCACATCTCATTTTTGGGGTGGGATTTGCCAGCTGCAAGCTGGACATTGCTGAAATGGAGTTGGATGCAGCCTCGCAGCTCCTGAAGCCAGGGCAGAGCACTTGGCCACACACATGCACGTTCCCTAGAATTTTCTTTTTTAATGGGCTGGAATCAGTATTTAATTCAGTCCCCAGGAGCTAACCACCACGTGGCTGTGTTTGCTCTCTGAATATCCTCAGTGCTGAGCCCTCAGAAGCTCCCAGCCACCCCAGGACAGGCACTTCCCTTCCCAAGGCTCCAGCTGAGGTGGATTTGGGAAGATGGATGGGATCACATTGGCCAAACCAGTCCAGAGGAGAGCTGCTCCCTGTGGGGAGAGGCTGCCCCAGCAATCTGCTTCCAGGCTGGGAGAGAATCCAGGCCTGGACACCTGTGGAGAGGGGACATCACCCCTCAGCATCTGCCCTGGTCACTGAGGGTGGGCATTGCTGTCCTGGGTGCCCTCCAGGTGGATTTGCACCTCGAGGTTTTGCTTTTCTGGTGTGAACCCAGGCTGGAAAGTTGGGGAGTAAATCCGTGGGAAGGGGTCCATGAGGAACCCCAAAGCAGTGACCTCAGAGCTGACAAATCCTGGGGAGGGGGAATGGCCTCAGGCTGCCCCAGGGCCTCTGCTCTCAGGGCTGCACAGAGCAGCAACATTAACCCAAATGACATGTAATTTAACCTTTTCTTTCCATCTGTGTCCGAAGATGGGATCTTTATTTGGAAAAGGTTTGGCGAGGTGTGGAGCAGGGGCTGGGGCCGTGGGCAGAGGAGCAGCTGAGCTCAGCAGTGACATGCTGGGGGTGCCAGAGCTGCAGGGATGCTGGGGAGACCCCCATCCTGCCATGGAGCACGCCCTGGGACTGGTGCAAGCTGGGAATGTGCTCCCTGCATTCCTGCCCCATCAGCAGCTGGATCAGCAGCTGGATCAGCAGCTGGAGCACCGCCCCACAGCCTTTACAGAGGGAGCTTCAGGAGCGTGGCATTTACTCCAGCCTGCCTTGATTATTTGCTCTGTAGTTGCACAGAGATTTCTGCTCCCCACCTTTCCCTGGGAGATGCAGTTTGGGTTTGTATTCCTGGCAGTTTCCTTTTGCACGAGAACCTTTTCTTTGTTCTCTTCCGACTCCTGTTGACTTTAAGAATGGCTTTGATTCCTGAGCTTCTCTTTGAGGGCTGCTTGTCAAGGGGAATATTTGTATTTCACAGCATTTGAGGAAAAAAAGGCAAAGCAGACAGGGCCCTCAGAATGCAGAATTCCTGTCAGATCCTCCCCACAGCTTTCGTGGGGAAAGCACGTGAAACACCCAGGTTTAAAACCTTCAGATCCTTCTAATCTGCTGTTCTGTGGTACAGGGGGAGAAAATGTGTGTAACATCTGGTCTCTGTCAGAGGTGCTTTGAGATGTGTGCTCCTGCCTTGGTGTCCCCGGGCTCAGCAGCTCTGCTGCTCCCACCCCAGCTGGGACAGGGACAGCACCTGGCCACTGCTCTTTGGCTGCAGGTTTTAGTGCCAGTGTTTTCCCAGCAATGAAAGGAGGGTTATTTCCTTTTGCTGTCCCCTCTCTCCCTGCCCTGGCCGTGCCCTGCAGTTCCCTCACTCAGCATTGCCCATTAGCAAACCTTTATTAGTCCCCCACCTTCCCCTCTTCCTGCTGGGGAATAATTTGGGGTTTAAGTGCAGTTTTCCTTGGGACTCATCAAAGAATAATTACACCCCATTAACTCCCCTCTGTATCATTACTAATTCACACCTATGGAGTATTTTCCAAGCAGCAGATCTCGGTTGTCTCTTAATTGCTGGAGTCCATAAACTCTGTGAGGCTGAAACCGTGTGAAGGATTTGCACCCTCTAAAACTTCTCCCTCCAGTGCAAAACACAACAGAGAATCGGAATGTGGCAGCTTTATCAGATCTTACTTCGTCCCTATTTAGGCAAATTATTTGCTTCTGGCTCTGTTGAAAACTCCAAAATGTGTACTAAGGTGTAAAAAATATGAGACTAAAAGGGTGAGGAAGTTGTGGCTGTTCAGCCTGGAGAGGAGAAGGCTCCAGGGAGAGCTCAGAGCCCCTTCCAGAGCCTGAAGGGGCTCCAGGAGAGCTGGAGAAGGACTGGGGACACAGGACAGGACACAGGGAATGGCTCCCTGGCCACAGGGCAGGGATGGATGGGAACACAAATGGTTTCAGCTGAGCACAAGAGAAAAAAAAATACTGTTGGTGGCAACTCTTACTTCCCTGGAAAAAAAAACTCCTCGCCCCCTGGCAGAGGAACAGTTTCTGCACAGAAAACATGACACTATTTACAAAAAGCAGTGTCTAATATCCTTTTCCAGCTTGGAAAGAGGAGTTTATTTCAATACATCCTTTTTTAATTGCCATGAGCTGGACTTGTAAATATTGTAAGTGGTTGAGTAATAGCCCTCAGTGAGCAGAGCAGAGGAAGGGACAGGTTTTCCACTCTTGGAACCCTCTGTGTTCCCTCAGCTGGGGCAGGGAGACAGCACGGAGCAGATACTGAGCACAAATAAAAGCCTCTCAATTAAAAGATGGTTTAAGCCCAGGGGATGCCCGTGGGTGTGATGCCAGTGCCCAGCACAGGGATCCAGCTGGGTGAGGAGTTTGTTTACTGGGGGTGGTGTGGGAGGTGGATCCAGGATGTTCTCACTAAAACATTTCTTCCCTTCCTCTAAAAAATGGGAGAAATGGGGAGTTAGGGAGAAGGGAGGGGATCTCACTTTGTAAGGTTTGTCATTAATTTCTGCAGGGTTTGGGGCAGGATGGGGCCACGGGCAGAGGTGGGGCAGAGCAGTGTGGGATTCTCTCCAGAGCTGGATGATCCCTGTTTCCCCACGCCACGTACATGCCTGCAAGCCCAGCTCTGCACAGAGCTCTGTCTGAAAGCAGGAGGACTCTGTGTTGGAAACAATTTCCTGGTGCAGGTTGGATTTCCTCCCGAATAATCCTTTGCCCCAGTGGGATGGTACAGAGGGATTCTAGCAAAGCTCAACTGGCCTGGCTGTGAGTTAAACACATCCCTCGGTGTTTCCACGGCAGGCACCGCTGAGAAATCTTGGTTTGAAGGGTCAGGAAGAGAAGGAGCAGCTCCGCCACCCTGGGGTTGGGGTCCAGGTCTCTGCTCGGGTCACGAGAGTGGGGAACGCTTCCCAGGCGGGGGGAGGAGGGATTTAATCCCAGAACACGGTTGGTAAAGGACGAAGGCGGCAGCCTAACCCTCGCTGTGTCTCCCGCAGGGATGCTGGTGGTGATCGTGCTGCTGCTCATCGCCATCGCCGTGGTGGCGCTCTGGCCCACGGGTTAACCCCGACCCCGCCGGAGCAGCTGCTCCAGGGGGGCACCAGGGCTCCAGGGGGGCACCAGGGCTCCGGGGAGGGCCCTGCCGGCTGCAGGGACCTCCTGTGCTGGGAATGAACTCACTCCATCCTCGGGAACCGACTCCACAGCTGGGAATCAACTCCACAGACTGCAGCAGCGTCCGCCAGACATCCGCTCTCCTTGGAGCTGGGGGGGATCTGGAGGATTTCAGTGGGAGAGGAGGAGGATTGCAGCCCGCCCTTCCCACCTCCCTCTGGCGCTTGCAGCTGTAGGATGGACCCACCTCTCCTGCACCTGCATCTGGGGACACGCTGGTGCTGCTGCTCTGCCACCTCCCTGAGCTCAGACGTCCCAGGAGCTTCAAACGGCGAAATGCAGGAGTGGTTTTGGAGAGCAGCAGCCTTCCCCTGCCCTGGGATCCCTCCTGCAGGGAGAAAAGGCTCCCTGCTTTCCAGGGAATGCTCTGGGGGAGTGACTGCTCCTGCATTCCCACAGGGTGGGACCCCGTGGGCTGCAGGGAAGCGCTGGTGACTCCTTGGGGGGAGGTATTGGTGGGTTATTGATCTGCAGGGATGGTTATTGGTGGGTTATTGGTCTCCAGGGATAGTTTTTGGTGGGTTATTGGTCTCCAGGGATAGTTTTTGGTGGGTTATTGGTCTCCAGGGATAGTTTTTGGTGGGTTACTGATCTGCAGGGATGGGAGTAGAACAGCAGCAGGACTCAGCCCAGCCTGTGAGAGTGGAGAGCTTTGCCCTGTGTGCTGCCCAGGGGCTCTGCCAGCCTGGCCTCGGGAGATGCACCAGAATTCACCTCCTCTCTGAGCTCTGCCTCTTCCTTTGAAGCCCCTCACACCCTTCTACAGCTGAGAGGAAGGATTACCTGTTTCAAAACTAATGAAAAAGAAGTATTAAATGTTTGCTTCTGGCCAAGAGAATAATTATTTTGTTACACATGCCAGTTTGATTTCAGGATTAATAGAGCAAGCAATAAATACTGATTAAAGCTGATCCATTTATATACAGTTTCTCTGCCTGGGGTTTTATTGTTTCCTACTGTCTTGTGTTGTCTGTGAATGATTTATCCAGCGCTGCCATATCCTGAGCCTGGTCTGGAGAGGGAAATAAGCAATTTCTGTCAGACAGAGCAGAGGTTCTGGAGGTTGGAGCTTCTCCAGAGCCTTCCATGTGCTCTGTTGGAGAAAATCCTTGAGGCCTTTACATGTCCAGCCCAGGCTGTGCCTGGTCAGTTTGCTGGGAGAGATGCTTCACCTGTGGCTGTCAGAGGAGGGGAGGGGCAAACAGAGGTGCTTTAATGTCCCCTGGTTTTCCAGAGGAGACTGCTGGTGGTTGATGAGTCCCTTGTTGATGTCAGGTTAGAAATGGACTTTAAGCAGGGCTGCTCCAGCTGGAAACAAGGAGAGGCTTTGGAGGGAGAGGAGTTCCAGATCTGTGCATTCCCAGCTCCTGGAGCTGTTCCTCAGCAGCAGCCTCAGCCTGAAGCAGGCTTTCACTCCCAGCTCTGGAGCAGCCCCATGGATCTTCAGTGACAGCAGGAGACGCACACGGGGTTTGTTCAGATGAGACCACAGGCCTGGGCCTCTAATTAAAACTGCCAATTCTGGGGGGAATTACTGCTTTGTTTGAATTCCCAGGACACTCAGGGTGGAGTGTAACTCATCCTGACCAGCCTTCCACAGGGACTTTGTTCTGACAGAGGCTTTCAAAGGCACCTTCTGACCCACTGGGTCCTCCACCACATTTTTCCTGTGAGCGCCTGGGAAGGGTGGAAACACCAGGATTTGCTCCTTGTGCTGGGGAACAAAGAGGTTCTCAGCCTTGCCCTTTAGGTAACATTTAACGTGTGGGTGAGGAATTTTATTAAAAAGCAGCGGATTTGGCAGCACTCTGCTGTGTGCTGGGAAGCTTTTCTGTCTCCCTGCCCCACTAAAGAAAAAGGAAGGTTAAAATACGAGAGACGCCGGGGTTTGGCTCTGAGCAGCCAACCTGGAGTGGTTTCTCCAAGCAAAGATCTCCCTGGAATGTGCCCAGAGACATCCCAGGCTTCTCCTGCCCTCCATTTCTCTCCTGGAGGACGTGCTCAGGGGCTCAGCTGCTTCCAGCTGTAGTTTCATCAAAAATCCCAGTGCTGGGGCAGGTCTGGTGTGAGCTCCAGGATGTCCCAGTGCCCTGGGAAAAATCCCCACCTCCTGCACGAGAACAGGGCTCATCTTGGAAAGCTGCTGGGCATTTTCACATGCCCTGATTCCAGAACAGGGCTCATCTTGGAAGGCTCCTGTGTGTTTTCACATGCCCTGATTCCAGAACAGGGCTCATCTTGGAAGGCTCCTGTGTGTTTTCACATGCCCTGATTCCAGAACAGGGCTCATCTTGGAAGGCTCCTGTGTGTTTTCACATGCCCTGATTCCAGAACAGGGCTCATCTTGGAAGGCTGCTGGGCATTTTCACATGCCCTGATTCCTGCTGTGAGCTCGGTGTGCGGATGCCTCCTCTCCCACACCGCCTGGTGGGACCAGGCTGGGAAAACCACTCCAGGCCCAGCCCTCCGTGGGAAAAGCCTCTTTCCCCTCTTTCCAGAGCCACCATGTCACCTTTGGACAAGTGGCCACCTGCAATCTGGGAAGCCCATTTGCCCCCGGGAGCTGAGGGCCGGCACTTGTGACCCATTTGTCTCTGCAATAAAGATCTGAGATTTCCGCCCCCAGGGATGTTTGGGATTCATAAATTCCCAGCCCTGCTGAAGGCTCAGGTCAGCTGGGCTGACCCCCAGCACTTGGAGATCCTTTTGCCTGGATTTTTGTCCCTGGAAGTGTTTTCCCCCACCTCCAGCTCTCCTGGGCTCGGGATGGAGCTGGGATGATGAGCTGATGGCTCTGGGATGATGATGAGCTGCTGGAGCTGCTGGAGCTGCTGGCTCTGGGATGATGATGAGCTGCTGGAGCTGCTGGAGCCCTGCAGAGGATGGGCAGGAAGGGCCAGCACTGCTGAGCAGCCTCTGGATGGGACAGAATCAGCCCCAGAGTGGGGCTGGCAGCTTTCCTGGCTCCAAACTTGGGCTGTCCCCACAGCTGTCCCCCAGCTCTGGGCAGGGTCCCACTGCAGGGCACAGCAGGGGACCCCCCCTGCCACCCACCCACGGTGACCCCGCTGTCCCCAAGGCCACGTGGCCACTGCCTGAGGGTGCTGGGGGGGGACAGGGCTGGCACTGCCAGTCAAAACCAGCTGTGCCACCTCAGCCCTGCAAGGGGACACTGACAGACCCAGGGACACCATCATTTCCTTCCCCAGGTCTTTGGCCCACGGGCTCACCCAGCAATGAGGTGGGAAAAAAGCAGAAATTCCCGGAGATTTTTACAGTTTACAAGAGTTTATTCAACTGGTTTCTGACTTTAGTTCTACCGAGGGGGTGCTGAACAGTTACAAGCTCCTTTGGGTCAATTACAGCCAATCTAAGGAACAAACAAACAAAAGGGAACAAAAAAAAAGGGGAAAAAAAAAACCCAAAAAGAAACAACTTGGAAGAACAATAAGAAAATCCACAACTTTTTCACGTGTCATTAAATATATTCATATATAATAACCATAATATATTAGTATGCATTGTAAAGAAACATCGCCCAAAGCAGTCTGCCATGGTCATAACTAAACAACATTTACAGTTCAAGATATTAACAGAAATAATAAAAATTAAAAAAAAAATCAACAAAAAGAACAACCCCAAAACGAACACAGGTTTGTGAGGGGGTGGGGCAGGGGCGGGGAGGGGACACGGACACGACGGGGACGAACAGAAACGAGACCAAGCGACTTCTGTCGGGTGCTACGGTCAGTGATGATTGTTTTGGCATTTCAGCTGCTCTCCGAAGCCTCTCTGAAGGCACCACAGCCCCTTCCCGGCCCCCCCACTGTCCTCGGGGTCCCCACTGTGTCCCCAGTGCTGGTCAGAGCGGGGCTGGTCCCCCAGAGCTGCCCCCCCCGGGCTGGGCAGGGGTGCAGGGGGACATCCTGCCCCTCTGGGTGGCCGGGCAGGGGTGTCCTGGGGGTGTCCTGGAGCAGGGGTGGCTGCAGGGAAGAGCTGCACGCCTGGGCCCTGCACTGGGGCTGCTCTGCCCTCCCAGCAGAGGCTGTTCCAGTCTCTCCAGTTCCAGCAGCAGCTCCTGCAGGTTGGGATCACTGGGAGCACTGGGAGCACTGGGGCCGTGGATGGAGTCAGGGGGTTTGGCTGCTCTGCCCTGAAAGAACAAAACCCCAGCAGGGAGGGAGGGACAGGTCCTGCAGGGACAGGGCTGGGCACTTCACTTCCCTCCTGTGCCAGGTGTGGTGCCAACCATTCCCTCCGAGTGCCTGGAGGGGTCTGGCCGTGGGATGGGGGGGTGAGGGGTCTTCTGCAGCCTCCAAGAGCAGTGGGAGCAGGGAAGGGGCTGGAGGGGGTCCCGGGGGGGGTTGGGGTGTCCAGGCTGTGCTGGGGAGGGCAGCTGTGCTTGACAAGGCTGGAAACAGAGCGAGCAGAGGGTGTGCAGGTGTGCCATGGGCAGGTCCCAGGTCCCCTGGCCTTTCCTTCCTGCTCTCCATGGGCAGAGCTGGCTTTGGGCTGGATTCTGTCACTTTTAGGCACCATTTGAAGGTTGGGGACGTCCCGGCTGCCTGGGGATGTGCTGTCCCCAGCTTTGGGGGTCCCTGGCAGCAGCTGGCTGCAGGAGAGCAGTTTTGGGGCTTTAAGCCTCCATTTAGACACTTGAGGTCAGATTTTATCCTTCAGACCCTGCTGGCTTCACCTCCCTTGGCTGCAAAACCATCAACTCTGCTTGAGCTCCGAGATAAGGAAAACCAAATCCAGTTTGGGAAAGGGGAGGAAACACAGACTTGGAGGGGGGAGAGGTGTTTGATGTCCAGGGTGGGATTTTTCTCCTAATACCCAGATTAATTCTGGGGGCCTTGTGGTGGCAGGGGAGGCTCAGCAGAGCTGGGTCCCTCCAGGTGGTGATTCCAGCAGCCCTGGGAGCCTCCTCTTTGCACCTATTTACATGGCTGCCCTGCTTTATGGTGGTTTATGTCATTACATAAATATTGTCAATTGCTATAAAACAAGGCAAAACCACTGGAAAATGTCATAAAAGAGATGTTTCCAAGTTTCCTAAAAGGAAAAATGTCAGGGAGGTTTTGCTTTTCACAGCGACTCATGTTTGCTTCTCCTCCAGGTACCGTCCTGCCCTCGCTGCCTCCCTCCCTGCCCCAGCCATTCCCGGCCTCCCTGGAGGGGTGGCACTGGATATCCCCATGCCCAGGGCAGGGGACAGCCTGGCAGGGGGTGACAACTCCAGAGCCAGTCCTGCCCGCAGGGTGCCCCAGGGGGAAGATGCTCCAGGCTCAGCTGAGGCAGCCTCCACTGCTCTCAGTGCATTCATGACTGGAAATTGGGAATTTTCAATTGGCTCTTGGCCCCCCCAGCAGGAGGAGGAGAGCCCCAGGTGGGTCACACCTTGCTGAGCCCCTTCCCTGGCAGTCCCTGCCCTGTGTGGCCGAGCCTCAGAGCTCTGCACCGGCCCCACTGCCCATGGGGACAGTCCCTGTGCCCTCTGCTCCCCACTTTGTCCCCGAGAGCTTTTAGAGGGATCTCAGGGGGCTGCAGCTCCAGAGGGAGCGAGGGCAGAGCTGCCGTGGGTTTGGGGAGCTGCCCAAGCCTGGGGGTGACACCAGTGACCAGCCAGGACCTTGGTGTCACCTGCAGGTATTTTCTGCCACCTGAGGGTTCCTGGTGTGCTGACAGCAGCAGGGGGGACCGAGCCCGTGGAGGAGGTTCAGGGGTGGCCACAGTGGACATTCAGGGACTGAGACTGGCAGGATCCTCCAGGGCTCTTTATGCCAACTCGTTTTTTTGGGTGTTTCCTTGGGGATCCTGGTTACTGACTCCTTGCCTGCCGATGGGTGGCTGGAGGGGCTCAGGGCACGCTGTGGGCTCACCTCCTTCGCTGTGCTGGGGGCAGCATCCCCGGGGTCGGGGGCAGAGCACCGAGCCGTTCCCAGAGTTTTGCACAGCAGGAAGTCACCCACCAACATCGTCCCCTCTCGGCTGTGCCTGAGGTGGACCCAGAGCACCATCACAGCTGGAGATCTCGGCCACCCCAGGCAGCACCAGTGGGTGGTGGCCACAGCTGTCAGACACCAAACCCTCCAGGATCCACCGACCCTCGGATCTGTCCTCAGCAAAAGTCTTGGTTTAGTTTCCTCTACAAGAACTGTCTCAGTCAGCCTAACTTGCACACAGGTATTTGGGGATGGGGAGTTAATTTCCAGCGGTGCTGTTGATTAGTTTCTTACAGGGTGGATGTGCCCATGCCGTGCTTTGGAGGCAGCAGATGTTGGCAGCTGGAAGGCAGTTTGGTGTCTCTGAGTTCTTCAGCAGCGGGGCAGGAGGGAGCTGGGGGCCCCAGGTGCTGCAAGCCCCACTCGTGGGTTCTGTCCATGTGTGTGATCGGGTTTGCTTGGGTTTTCTTGGGTCCTGTTGGGTTTTGTTCGGTTTTGTTGAGTCCTGTTGGGTCCTGTTGGGTTTTTTTGACTTTTCTTGGGCCCTGTTGAGTCCTGTTGAGTTCTGTTGGGTCCTGTTGGGGTTTTTGGGCTTTTCTTGAATCCTGTTGGGTCCTGTTGGGTTTTTTTGACTTTTCTTGGGTCCTGTTAAGTCCTGTTGAGTCCTGTTGGGTTCTGTTGGGTCCTGTTGGGGTTTTTTGGGTTTTCTTGGGTCCTGTTGAGTCCTGTTGGGTTTTGTTGGATCCTGTTGGGTCCTGTTGGGTTTTCTTGGGTCCTGTTGGGTTTTCTTGGGTCCTGTTGGGTTTTCTTGGGTCCTGTTGGGTTTTCTTAGGTCCTGTTGGATCCTGTTGGGTTCTGTTGGATTTTGTTGGGTTCCATTGGTTTCCATTGGGTTCTCTTGGGTCCTGTTGGACTCTGTTGGATTTTGTTGCATTCCATTGGGTTCTGTTGGGTTCTGTCCTCCTTGGAGTACGAGGTGCAAGCCCAGCACCCCCCAGCCACGGTCGCTGTCCCCCTGTCCCCCCAGCCCGCCCTGGCAGCCGGTCCCTGCCCGCCCCAGCTCGACACAAAGCAGCATGCACAGTCAGTCTCTCCCTCTCCTCCTCCTTTAGGCTTTCTTACACTTCCCCTTCTTCTCCCGCTGCTGGAACTTCCGCAGCCGCCGGGCCCACGTGTCCCGCCACTGGATCACCAGGCTGCTTTTGTCCGCAATGATGCCGCTCTGGTCGGGAGAGTCCTCGTTGTTGCCCAGCAGCAAATACTTCTTCATGGGCTTGATTTTGGGGCACTTGCAGGCGATGTCCTTGGAGTGGATCCACAGGGTCTGGTCCCCGCGCCGGATCCGGTTGCTGCCCTGTTTGTAGACGGAGATGATGTTCACCGTGAACTTCCACCAGTCCGCGTTCTTCTCTGCCTTCAGGACGTGGATCTGGACAGCTGGGACAAAACAACACACAGGCAGCAGAGGAGAAGCTGTTACTGTTTGGGTGAGGGGAAAACGAACTTCAGGCCTTACCTAATGAGTGAGGAAGAGGGGTTTAGCTGCAGCCGAGGTTGTGTGCCCCAAAATGCTGTCCCCAGCCACGCCCCAAGAACAGGAGCAGCCAGGGCTGAGGGTTGTGTGCCCCAAAATGCTGTCCCCAGCCACCCCCCAAGAACAGGAGCAGCCAGGGCTGCCCCTGAGGGTCTCAGCAAAGCTCCCAGCACGGGTTTGGGAGATTCTCTCCAGCTCTGCATCCAGCTGAGGCACTGAACCTTCCCTGCAGGTGCTGAGTGGCAGCGCTGGGCTCCAAGGAGAGCTCCTGGCAGAGGACTGGGACACCACCAGCTCCCACAGCAAGGCTGAGCTGGGAGGAACAGTGACCCCTGCACCAGGTGGTGGTGATGATGGTGATGGTGATGATGGTGATGATGGTGTTTTCCAAGCCCATGGCTGACACTCCTCCTCTGTAGCCATGGACTGAGGGAACCTCAGCCCTCCACCACTGCAGCCCTTGCTCTTTCCTGGATTAGGGCTGAAAATCAGCTTCCAGGAAAACACCTTCCCCAGGCAGGGCCTGCCCAGCCCTCCTGGCTTTGTTTGCCAGCGGTGGGATGAGGAATCCCCACCAGCAGAGGGAAATCCCAGCTGAGGATGGGCCTGGCTGGGAGGGCAGGCAGGGGCCAGGCCTGCACAGGCTGGTGCAGCACAGCCACAAAGAGCTTTTTTAGCCAAATCCTTGAGCTTTTCCCTTTCTCCCTCTCTTCCCTCCGTGCTCTGGGAGCTCTAAACCCCTGCCCATTCACCTGGCTGAGCCCCAGTGGGGCCAATCCTGTTTGTATAAACTAACAGAGGCAGGAAAAACTCTCAAAAACCTCAGGGCAAACTCTGCCATTTGCCTTGTAACAGTGCAGTTTTCCCCCCTGGGCTGGTGGTGCAGGAGCATCCCCCTGTCTCTAAAACCAAGAGATTCCAGGCTCTGGGAGGAAGCAGAGCTCTGCAGCCCAGCACAGCTTTTTAACACGTTGCAAAATATATGGGGTATTTTTTTTTTCAGAGGATGTCATGGAGGCCAGATGCTTTCATTAAAAAAAAAAAAAAAAGGGGGGGGGGGGGGGGGGGGAAAGAGGGAAAAAAAAACCAGCCCTGAGCTCTGACTGTGTATTTCCCTGTCTGGTGTGAAGGTAACAAAATGTGAAGAGTAGCCAATTTTTATTTTTTGGAAACAAATCTTTCCAAAAAAGCTTAAACCTTTGACCTGCCTGGGTCCACACTGACAAAATGGAGAAAATGAATGAAAAGGAACTGGAGAGAGGTGGTTACAGGGAACTCTGCTCTAAAATACACAGTCTGTATTTTTTTTTTTTATGTCAAGGCCCCTGTCTCTTATTTTTTCCCTTTTTTATTAATGAAGTGGAAGGAGTGAAAGCTTTGAGGAAGGCTTGGCTGGCGCAGCACAGCTGCCTGCCCTGACAGCCAGATTCCTGCCCAGAGCTTCACATCCAGCCCGCCCAGCTTCAGCAGTGTCTGCTGGGCATTGCAGCCTGGGCTGGCACCAGCCCCTGCAGCACCTCCCAGGGGACACAGGACATGCAGAGGGGCAGAAATGAGCCAGGATGAATTTTTGGAAGCTCCTAAGCTGGGGAAATCCCCAGGGATTTGAAGATCCCTTCTCAGGAAGGTTTCAGTCCCTTCCTGCTTTGTGTCTCTGGCTCTGCTGTGCCCTCCAGCCCAAAGCTGGCTCTGAGGCTGGTCCTTCACCTGCCCTCCCCTGGGACAAGGCCTGGCTTTGTGCTGGACTGCTCTCAGGTGGCTGATGCTCCCACTGAGCCCTGTCCCTGCATCCCTGGGAAAACAGCCCTGGCAAAACCCCTGGGGCAGCAGATGGAAGGAGGGGAGAGGGGGTGATGGCTCCTCGTGGGACCCTTGCTGTGGTCCCCTGGAGCAGGAGAACAAAATCAAGGGAGCTGCAGCTTCCACAGCTCCAGCTGGGGCTGGGGACACTGGTTTTGGTGGGGACAGGCTCTGGGCCAGCCTGGGGACACTGGTTTCACCAAGGACAGGCTCTGGGCCAGGCTGGGGACACTGGTTTTGGTGGGGATAGGCGCTGGGCCAGGCTGGGGACACTGGTTTCACCAAGGACAGGCTCTGGGCCAGGCTGGGGACACTGGTTTCACCAAGGACAGGCTCTGGGCCAGCCTGGGGACACTGGTTTTGGTGGGGACAGGCGCTGGGCCAGGCTGGGGACAGTTTCAGCTCCGAGGGGATCCAGCCCAGCTCCTGACCCCTCTGGTGCCTCGGGGCTGCCTGTGCCCCGTGCCTGCCCCTCCCTGACCTCTGCAAACCTTGGGCAGCAGAGCCCTGGGGCAATCTGGGGCTGCTGCACCCCAGGCACTCCCTGAGACCCCGAGAATTTTCTCCAGGTTCACTTCCCTGAGCCTGCTCTGCTCCTGAGGGAGCTCTCAGGCAGCAAAGGGACCTGGGGAGCTGGGGCACAGCTGGGGCACAGCTGGGGCACAGCTGGGGCTTGCTGAAGGCAGGGGCTGCCCCAGGAACCACGTCCCACCTGACAGTGACACTCCTGAAGCACAGATCCCACCTGGATGGTGCCTCCCAGCTCTCAGCAGCTCTGGTTCTTTGTGAAGGTGACCCAGTGGTCCCCGGGCTGTGGGAGGGTCCCTGGTCCCCTCAGGGGCTCCTCGAGGCCTGGCTGGGAGCCTGCAGCCACAAGAAAGCCCCAAAGGCTGGAAGCTGCAGATGAAAGCCCAGGGGTGGGTGGTTTGATGTTAATAAAAACAAAACCCAGCCCAAAGCCTCAAAACAACGTTTGAGGGCAGCTGCTGAAGGCTGAACGCAAAGCAGAGCCTTGCAGCATTCAGAGCTCGTGAGTCAGGGCCCCAAAACTCCTGAGGCCACCATGAAAAGAGGGAGGCTGGGGGAAAAACCTAATTATTTAATGCTTTCTTTAATTTGCATTTGGGGTTTGTGCTAAATCTCCTGAGTTGAAGGCTTCCCCTGCTGAGGCTGACTCAGGGCTGGGCTGCAGGGCCAAAGCTGTGCATCCTATTGTGGAATGCTGGAATACCCCACACATCCTGTGCTTGGAGCTGTCTGTGGGAGCTGGAAATTTGGGGACCATCGCTGTGCTGGCCTCTGGGAAAGATCCCAAGGAGTGGCAGTGGGAACTCCGGGAGTCTTTAATATGGCCAGGTGGCAGGGGGTGCTGGGGACAGTGGTGGCAGGCACAGATGTCCCAGCCCAAGGTTTTCCAAAGGCCTGGCTCCCTCTCACTGCACAAGTGGAGTGCAGTCCATGTGGATTTTATTCCAACCAGCAGCAGAAGGTGACCCCGACACCATCTGGGTTTGGGAATGTAAAGGGCTGGCTCCTCGCTGGAGCAAAGTGTTAAAATGTGATTTTTATTCCCTCCCCCCCTTTTTTTTTTCAGTTTTTAATTTATTTGGCGGCGGCTTTGCCTCGCTCCAGTTGCCAATTTCCTACTGGTTTAATATTGGAGATTTATGATCCCTAATCCCTGGGTGTGCCCTGGTGCTGGGGGACCCTCAGTGCCCCGGCTCTGTCCCTCAGCACGTGGCTCCAGCAGGGACTGCCCAGCTCCAGGGATGGGATTTCTCCACCTTCCAGGCAGTGCAAGGGGCTCTGAGAGCCAGGCTTGCTGCTTCCCCCTTGCCTGGGTTTTTTTGGGGGATTCAGGTTTTTTTCTTCCCCCCTCCCTCCCTCTTTTCAAGCTGCCTTTTGAAAACACGTTTTGCTTTTTTCCAGCAGCCCCTGCCAAGCTCCTCTCGACAAAGGGGGTGACTAAGAGAAGGCTCCGCTGAAGGAAGGATTTTTTTAAACTTTTTTTTTTTTTCCAAGAAAGGGCAAAGTGAGCAGATGATCTCACCTATGGGATGAGGATTCTGTTCCTCAGCCCCATTCCCTCCCCAGCGCTGGGATGGGGATCCAGGGCCGGCCCGGGGGTGATGCCTGGGACAACACTGCTGGGACAAAAAACGTTCCAGCATCATCCGTGCAGCATCGGGCCCTGCTGCAGCACAGGCAGCTCAGAATCGGGGGCAAAATGGAGATTTAAAAGCTCCAGGTTTCCTTTACCACAGTCACACCCCGCAGAGAGCAGAAAAATCCCCAAAATCCGGCAGAAATGTGGTGCCTGAGGGAGTTAAGGATGTTCGCACCTCACCTGGATCAGCATCTCCTCCTCTCATCAAATAATCCCTTCTCCTTTTGGGGGATCCCCCCCCTCAGAGTCCCTTCTGCTTCCCCGGGATTTTACTGCCCCCACCCCAGCAAACCCCGCTTTTCTGGGAGCTGAGTGATCCTGCGCTCCCGAAATAAACCCAGAAAAAGCTTTTCTGCCTCTGTTCCTGCCTCCCCCCTCCCTGAATCTCCCGCGTCCTGTTTCACTCCAAATATTTGCACCCAAACGCACCTCGTGGGGAAAAATGCCCAAATTAAAATAAAAAGGGAAAAAAAAAACCCCGACAAACCCGACAAAAACAAACAGATAGGAAAAATAAATAAGGGAAAATATCCCCTTTGAAAGGCTGAATGAAGCGGGGAGCTAAAAAGCCCCATTGAGGAGCGCGGGGCGGATGATAGCTCCCGATTGAGCCCGCGGCAGAAGGAACTCTGCTCAAGCTAATTAGGGCCTTTTAGGACATTCAGTCCAGCGATGCCAGCAGAACGGTGAGGAAAAGAGCCTCCTAATTGGCTTCCTGCTGCGGTGTCAGTCCCAAAGTCTTTATTTTCCCTCCCTGCACCTTTTCAACCCGTTCTTCCCCCGCTGGCCCCGGTGAAAGCCCGGGCTGCCCCGGCGTCGCTCACCGCGCTGCCTCACCGCCACGGTTTGTCCCCCAAAAAGCGAAATTGCCGTGGCTGTGGGGCTGGGTGGGGCCGTGGGGCTGTGGGGACCCTCCCAGGGCCAGGAGGGTGGTGTGGGAGCAGCGCTGGGACCGTGCCCCCCACCTGAACCAGCCCCAGCAAACGCCCCACGCGTGAGGCTGCAGAAGTGATGCTGAGTGAGAAGAGAGAAGGGAAAAGCTCTTTGCAGCTCCCCTGATCACTGCTCCAGCGGCAGCTCCTCCCTGATCACTGCTCCAGGGGTATCTGCTCCCCCAGACACCTCCTGAGCCTCCCCAGGGCCTGTGGAGCCCTCAGGGCAGCCCTAAACAAAACTGAGCCCAGTGTGTCACCAAAACTTCCAACAGATCCCAGTGTGTCACCAAAACCTCCAACAGATCTGTGTGAGTGTCACCCACACCTCCAACAGATCCCAGTGTGTCACCCAAACTTCCAACAGATCTGTGTGAGTGTCACCAAAACCTCCAACAGATCCCAGTGTGTCACCCACACCTCCAACAGGTCCCAGTGTGTCACCAAAACCTCCAACAGATCCCAGTGTCACCTAAAACTCCAACAGGAGCCAGTATGAGCTGTCTCAGGGCTGCACCAGCCTCTGAAGTCTCCTGGGAATTATGGCAGGATTGGATCCAGGTGACAGGGAACTGCTTGCTGCTCATCCCCACAGCAAAAAAAATATTTAAAATATTTTAAAATATTCAAAAGCTGTGGCATGTAACAGCACGGTGGGAGGAGAGGGGACATGGTGCCATCATAACCCAGAAGGCACTGAAAAACACTTGGAAAACTCTTGGAAAACACTTGGGAAACACTTGGGAAACTCTTGGAAAACACTTGGAAAACACTTGGAAAACATGAGTGTCCTGCAGATGCTGGGACCACTGGCAGATCAGGGTGCACAGCGTGCTCATCCCAGGTTCCCAAGGGACACACGGCATCACTGCTGCCCCGAGCATCGCTGCCCGGGGCTGCCTCTGCAAAGGTGGCAAAAACCACTCCCCAAAGTGCCTGGGACCCAGCCCGGGCTGCGCGGCCTTGGGGACAGCCCGCGGGGATGCTCCTGCCCCGCATCGTCCCTGGGAGAGGGGACACTCACCATAGTCCTTCTTACAGTACTTCTTCATGTTGATCTTCAGCTTCCCCTTGGAGGCTTTGCAGTACGAGTCACAATCTGCGCGGAGAGAGGGGGAGGGCAAGAAAACATTAACAAAACAAATTAGCCTTAAAATGAAGAAAGCGGCGGGGGGAAGGCGGGGGGAGCGGCTCAAAGCTGCAGCCTGCCGTGAATAAGCAGCGTGCCTGTGATATCCATCTGCCAGGCCCCGGTTGGGGATGGAGGGGGCATTGAGAAACCCTTTCCTTTCTAAAGAAAGCTGCTGACAAAGGAGCCCGGCCTCCCTCCGCCTCCCCCGGGCCGGCTTCCCCGGCCGCCTCTGTCTTCCTGGGAGACCCCTGGGCCTCCCTTATTGTGCCACCCAGAGCTTTTGAGAGCCACACAAATTCCCCCTGTTCTCCAGCTCCCAAGTGGAGCCCGCCCGGAGCCCACAGAGGCCCCATTGTCACCCCTAACCCGGGCCGGTGTCAGCCTTTGGCATTCATTGCCGAGGGGTCGGCGCCGGGGTCACCCCGCCACAATGGGGTCACAGAGGAGATCAGCGGCCCGTGAAGCGTTAGCAAAGCCTGGCGGTGTCCACCCTGCTGGAGTGTGCAAATAAAACACCCCGCAGGAGCTTGGCATTCCTGATGGGCCCGCGGGAGCCTGGCACGGCCCGCTGGCACTGCCACCCCAGCACTGACACTGTCAGTCACTGCCACCCTGGCACTGACACTGCCACTGCCACCCTGGCACTGCCACTGCCACTGTCACCCTGGCACTGACACTGCCACTGCCACCCTGACACTGCCACTGCCACTGCCACCCTGGCACTGACACTGCCACTGCACCCTGGCACTGACACTGCCACTGCCACCCTGACACTGCCACTGCCACTGCCACCCTGGCACTGACACTGCCACTGTCACTGCCACCCCAGCCACTGCCACTGCCACGGCCTGGGGACACCCAGCCTGCCCTGGCTGCTGCTGCCCCTGCCCTGGGGGTGGGTGTGGAGCTCAGTGACTCGTGGGTGTGCACAGCAGACACAAATGACCTGAGGCTCTTGCAGAATTTCCCCCCAGATGTTTTGGTGAAACCTCTGGGGTCCCAGGAGTTGTGCTGCCTGGCTGTGCCAGAGGCTCCTTGTCCTGCAGGTCCCTGTCCAGGAGGCTCAGCCTGGGATAACCTGCCCGTGGGAGGGGATGCCAGCGCCACCAACCAGGCTGAGATTCCCTGAGGGACACCCTTGTGGCACCTGCAGCCTGGGGGGGTCCAGCTTCCGTCCAGCAGCTCCTGGGGGGCTGCAGGGTGGGCTCAGCCCCAGCTCCCTGTCCCACAGGTGTCCCCTGCTCACCCTGCCGCTGTCCTGCCTGTCCTTCCAGCCCTGGCACGGCTCAGCTGCCTCGGCAATCCCGGGACTCCCCGAGACACCGGGCCCCGGGGCAGGACAAACCCGCGGTGCCAGCCCAGCCCCTGCTCCGGCGCTGCCTCCCGAGCTGGCTCAGCTGCACGAATCCTGCTGCAGGAACCTGGGGGGTTCCTGCCAGCTGCACCCACCCTGCCGCGGGGACAGGCTGCCCCTCCCGGCCTGGGGGAAGCAGCAGCTCCCCGCGCTTCCCGGACACACCGGGACCCGGCCGGGGATGGGGATGGGGAAGGGGCGCTGCAGCTCCCCCCGGACACACCGGGACCCGGCAGGGGATGGGGAAGGGGAAGGGGGGGCTGCAGCTCCCCCCGGACACACCGGGACCCGGGAGGGGATGGGGATGGGGATGGGCGCTGCAGCTCCCCCCGGACACACCGGGACCCGGCAGGGGATGGGGAAGGGGCGGCTGCAGCTCCCTCTTCGCGCAGGGAGCAGGTGGCCGGCGGCTGCTTCGTGTCGCTGGCAGCTCAGTAAAACGTGTCAGCACAGCCTTCAGCAGCTTTGCAGCTCAGCCCATCCCCTTGATAGAACTAATTCTCTGGCTGGGCAGAGACTTTTCACAGCTAAACACCTTCTTTGTTTTGCTTAATTCCTTTCTTCTTCTTCTTCTTCTTCTTCTTCTTTTTTTTTTCAGAAAATTGAATTTTTTTGTTTTTTCTGTTTAAACATCTTCGGCTTGGGGAGCTGTCTGGGGTTGCTGGGATGGGGCTGAGAGCTGCGGGGTGCTGAGGGCTCATCCCCTGATTTATTCATGGATCCTGCTCTTCCCGGAGCGCCGCAGCTCCCAGGGCTGGCCAGGAGGGAGGTGCTGGCAGCAGAGCTGCGGGTGCTGAGTGTTGTTGCAGGGAAGAGCCTGCACCAGGCGCCTCTTGCTGCGCCTGCAGCTCCAAGATCAGCTTTGAGGCTCTGCGAGAGCCACATGTGGGGAACGGAAATTAAAGGCCCCTTGATTCTGACATGATAGAGCGATTAAAGCCACATTGCTTGGCCTGGGTGCCTAACTGGAAATGCAGATATAAGGCTTAGATCCCCGAGGGGATTCAGATTTCTAATCCAAATTTATGCAGCTAAATTCCTATTGATTTCCCCCAGGTAGGGCCCTAAATGCCTTTGTGGGCTGCCATCCAGAGTGGATCAGGAGAGGAGCCCCAGCCCTGGGGGCCTGACCCAGCACCTGGGGGTGGGGGGCGTTTTCCTGCCCCCCTCCCGGGGGGCTGTGCTCTCCGGGGCTCTGCAGGTGGGCTCTGGGTGCCCCCATCTCCTGTGGCCACTGGGGGGGACGTGCAAGCAGACTGAGCCACTAAATGAAGCTCCAAATATCCAATCCTAAATCCACGATTCCTTTACCAGGGAGAGCAGCACTGAGCCTGGAGCTGCTGGGGTCCCAGACACCCCCAGAGTGGCTCAGAGGGGCTGCTTTGATTTGCTGCAGTGCCAGGGGAGGCTGCTGGTGAGCAGCTTTCAGATTCCTGCCCTTCCCTCTCCCTCCCCAGCGTTCCTGGTCTCAAATCTCTGAGCATGAGCTGCCCCTCACCATGGGGGTGAGCAGCCCTGACCCTGGGGGGCACGGCAGCTTCCAGGTCCCCCCTGCTCTGGCCAAATCTCAGCTAAACTTCTCCACAGGCATCCCTCAACCTTGCTGCAACTGCTGCCCTTCCAAGAGCCCCTGCAGGGGGAGGCTGTGTCCCCACCTGAGGGGTGGGGTTTGTATTTCAGTGCTGAACAACGCCCACCACACACAGCGGGAGGAAAGTGCATTTTTGTGTGGTTTTAGAAGCTGCATCTGAGCGATCCCTGCCCTCACCAGGAGCTGGGGAATCCCAGCTCTCAGCTGTGTCCGTGCCCAGACTCCCCCTGCTCTCAACCACAGCCTGGGCTGCCTCCCTGAGCCCGTCCAACAACCACAGAACTCGTGCAGGTGCTCCCAAGAACTGCTGCAGCCCTGTGGGATGGGCAGGACACGGTGTGCAGCTGCTCCAAGGCTCTGCAGAGCTTCCTGCTGCCCCATCCCCACGGCACTGAGAGCTCCTCCTGGCTGTTCAGGCTCTGGAATGGAATTTCCAGCCCCTTTTTCAGGCAGCAGCCCCACACCCTCAGCTTGTGGCTGCGGCCTGGAGGAAAAGCTCCTGGAGCAAAAGGGGGTGCATGGGGGGGCTGTCCTGGGGAGGGCAGGGGCAGCAGTGTCTGCCTGGGGCTGAGTGTGGGCTCAGAACGTTCCCCTGGGCGTGGAAACCTTTCTGAGAGCTCCCCAGAGCACCCCAAAGGCAGTGGGAGCCACATTCCCGAGGGACACGGGACAAAATGCAACCCAGGAGAGGGACAGGACACAGGAGAGGGACAGGACAGGGACAGGAGAGGGGCAGGAGAGGGACAGGAGAGGGGCAGGAGAGGGACAGGAGAGGGACAGGAGAGGGACAGGAGAGGGACAGGACAGGGACAGGAGGGGGACAGGAGAGGGACAGGAGAGGGGCAGGAGAGGGACAGGAGAGGGACAGGAGAGGGA
>VZUI01085021.1:0-77937 GCA_013401135.1 Cettia cetti | reverse complement strand
TGACCCTGTAATGAGTACTCACAGCCCAGAAGGCCAAACATGTCCTGGGCTACATCCAAAGCAGTGTGGGCAGCAGGGCCAGGGAGGGGATTCTGTGCTGCTTTGCTGAGACCCCACCTGCAGTGCTGCATCCAGCTCTGGGGTCCCAGCACAGTAGAGACATGGACCTGTTGGATTGAGTCCTGAGGAGGCCACCAAGTTGATAAGAGTGGTGAAGAACCTCTCCTGTGAGGAAAGGCTGAGTGAATTGGGACTGTTCATCCTGAAAAAGAGAAGTCTTCAGGGTGACTTAATTGCAACCTTCCAGTACCTGAAGGGTGCTTACAAGAAAGATGGAGAGAGACTATTTACAAGAGCATGTAGTGACAGGACGAGGGGGGATGGCTCCAAACTGAAAGAGAGCAGGTTTAAGTTGGATTTTAGTAAAAAATCCTTTACTGTGAGGGTAGTGAGGCACTGGAACAGGTTGCCCAGAGAAGTTGCGGATGCCCCATCCGTGGAAGTTCTTAAGATTAGGCTGGATGGAGCTCCAAGCAAGCCTGTCTAGTGAAAGATGTCCCTGTCCATGGCAGGGAGGTTGGAGTCCCTTCCAAGGGAGCTGGAGTCCCTTCCAGGGAGGTTGGAGTTCCTTCCAAGTCCCTTAAGGCCCCTTCCAACCCAGACCATTCAATAATTTTATAATATCTGAAAGCAACCTCAATGAAAAACCATGTTTCTATACTTTCTCAGCATTGTTTCTGAAAGTTAGTATATATTTCAAAGTTAGTGTACAGTAATTACTACTATTACTAGTAGTAATTACTGCCTATCCTGGGAGTTGAGGCTGTGCAGATCTGTGTAGTGAATCATAAGCGTATGATGAACTTTGCACAATTAAACCACTGAAATCTAGGAGTTTCCAATCTAGGAGAAAAGTTAGGATCAAGAACAGTTAAGTAAAAGTGTTATTTTCCTGCACATAAAACCTTCTAGCTTAATTTCAGAAGGGAAAAAAGATGTTATTTTGTTGTGTTGCACTGATGTAGCTAGTCTATATTGCACTGGGTGTTCCTGTTTACAAATGTTTGTAAAACGTACCTTCCCCAAACCCCCTGCACCTGTAAACCTGACACCACCTGGTGTCCACCTCTGCTGGGGTCTGCCCCCACTGGGGGTAGACCCTCTCCCCTCCTCCCTCCTTCACTGAGGGCATAAAACCTGGCTCCAGGTGATCAGGCTCTCTTTGGATTCCTGGGACTGCATGGTGTGGGTTCTGCATTAAACTGCAGGACTGTTTATGAGGAACTGAGAGCGCCTTTTGTCTTTTGTCTTTGTCCTCGCCCTGGTTTCCTCCGAGGTTGATGTGCTAGCCAGGCTTGGACCCTTGTGGAGTGGGAGGACAGGTTTTAAATTACCCAGTGCAATACAGACTAGCTACATCGGTGCAATGCAACATTATTTTACATATGTTATTTTACATATTTAATTTATATGTACATAAATATATATATAGTTATATGTTATATATTTTCTTCTCTATAGAATGATATATCTTATGTATGATATCTTATTTAATACATTATATGTTGTAACAATAGTACATAATGTTGCAATATTGTACAATAGTACATAATTTTTGTTCATGCTGCCTTTCTATATTTCCCACACACAGTATATGAGTAGTTACTCATTTCCTGACTTTGGAGAATTAAATTTTCTGGGTGAGTTTTTCCGTGTTGCGTCTTGTTACAGTTATGACTTTCAGAATTCATCTAGATAATTTTCAGTGCAACTTTTGGAGGGATAATAATTTCTTTTTAAAGACTTTTGTACCTAGATGGTTGATATGGTTAAACAGCAATTTTGAAAAACAGAAAATAAATTTAAAGTAGGAAAAAGGGAAACAGTGAATAACAAGAAGAGACTAAAGGAGAGCAAAGTTTTTCTGTACATTATCTGACAGTGAAAGAAAAGTTTTGAGAACAAAAAACAGTCCAGTGGTAGATAAAGGAAAAAAATTTATTTCCACTGAACAAGTCCTGCTTTGCATTCAGTCTTTGTTACATGGACATGGAACTCCCAAGTCTACAAAAAGGAGTGCTAATCCATGGACTGGAGAGCATGGCTAGATACTGCAGGGAGAAAAGAACTGAATATATTGCCCTGTGTCCAACCCAAGATTTTTAAAACAAGGAATATTCAGCACTCTTTTACCTTCTTTGTCTATAAAACATTTTCTACTTCCATCTTGGCCAAGTGTCCTCTTTCCTTTTGATTTTTGAAGCATATTTCCTTGTTTCAGTCTCCAGTACTCACTCCATGTTGCAAGAGGTTTTAGACTGTTGATGATTGCCAGAAAAACTTCTGTCTTCAGACCAAGTTTCTTTCCTTTTCTGATCTCTTGGTGTGAAAACAATGACTCTTTTTACCTTGATGTGCCTTTAAGTTGCCCTGAAGTAGACATTGAGATTCTGTAGTTTGTCATATTTACCATGTATTGAAGTGCCAAGTCCTGTTACAGTATAATGCAAATAATAAGGAGCACTGGGCACTTGTAATTATAAAACTATAAGCTTCCAGTAAAAATATGATAAAGCTATCTAATAATGATAGAACTAAATAACTATTTCCTCCATTCTTTAAGCAGATTTACAGGTTCTTCCAATACAGCTTTGCTTGATGAACGTTGCTGCCTAGCAACAAAGGGCCCTCTTAGGCTTCTGGACAAAAGCTATACAGAGCTGCCCTGTCAGCAGCTCTTAAAACCTGTCAAATAGTTCTGGAATTTTTGGTTTTGTCCTTTTTTGCATTTATCATTCAGCCGCAGTGGCAGGGGAAAATAATTTTTTATTATTTAGTTTTGGAATCAGGCAGCTATTTAGTCTTGGAAGCAGGCTTTAAAAGGCTAGATAGAGAAGATTAAAAAAAAGGAAGGGACAAAATGTGAAGTTGTTCCTTTAACACACCCTTACTAGGCAGTAAGCAATAATGTGGAAGAACACCAATCAAGTAGGATACCTTCCAGACATCCTCATAAAGTCAAGAGAAAACATATGCTGCCCACCCACTAACAGGGTAGAGTGCACAGCCCCTTTTTCATCTCCTGAAGCCTCTAAGAAAGCTAACATTGGTGATGGTGTGAGACTGAGAAATGCTTGTACTGTTGAATAAGATTTAAAAATTAAATTAGTATACATTAACAAAAAAATCTCCAAAGAGCATATGGCCGAGAAAGACAGAGGACGAAAACAGTGAGAACAAAAAGTGCTTCAACAAATTCAGCAAAATGATGACTGGTGAAGAAGACATCATTTGCCAAAGTGACACAATTGGGTCTGTACGGGACTGTTTCCTACAGAGACATCTGGTATCTCACCAAATTATTTTATGCATTTGAAGCTCTAAAACAGTGAAGGGAAGTGCCTTTGACTACAAAAGATAGCAGTGATTATAGTCACAAATGCAATATATAGGATATATTAAAAAAGAAATGAGATCTCTAGCCAAAGAGAAAACATAAAACTACAGTAAAAGTTATGTGGCATCTGAGGTCCTCTCAAGGTTCACTGGGCCTTACAGAGGCTCTGGATAATGGGTGGCATTCCAGGACTGTGTCCTTTTTTAGGCATGTGAGAAATAACCAGTCACTTTAAAATGTTCAAAGGTTTATTAAACCTTATACAACTAAGGACTAAATAAGGAAAAAGAGTAGTGCTGGACGTGTAACCTCAGCCACAGAATGGCTGCTCCTCCTTTTTATACCCCTGGTGTTGCATCAGCCAACCTGGCCCCTCCTTCAATCAACCCTTCTTTGCCATCCATTGGTGGAGATTGCTTTCTTGCAGCTTGGTTGGAGGTCAGGTGTTGCCATGTTGCGCCTCCTAGCTACAAGCCTTCCCCATTCCCAACTGTCCCATGCAAAGGGCACAGGTAGGCGCTGTCCTTCCACACCACCTCCACAACCCTGACAACCAAGGCTGTCTGGTGGCAACAATACAGAGGGTGGGGAAGGGGACTATAGGGAGAACAGAGGATGTCCAAACAACAAACCACAATAACATAACCATATATCAATAAAACTTTTGTTAACATATGCACAAAACCCATCCCTTGATTGCGAGAGCCAACCATCATATTGCCCATCTATAACAGGCAGAAGGGCAGTCCCCCTTCACAGCTCCTTGTTTGGTGCTGCAGCTGTTCCCCACCAGCCAGGGCACAACCTGATGCTTGCACTCCAAGCTACCTGCACTAGGTGTGTTCTGCAACACAGTCTGCAGTCTGTGGACTGCAAAAGGCATATACATGAGAAACTGGAATGTAGAACAAGACCTCATCACAAGTATCACATAAAGCCTGTGTTTAGGGCCTACCCAATGATTGATATACAAAGAACACTTTAGACATTTTCTCAGTAATCCTCCCTTTTGGAAAGTAGCTCTGTGTCATGTGTACCAAAATTCAATGTAGCAAAAACCCCTCAAACAAAAAAACTCCACCAAACCAACCAGCCCCCCCAACCAAACCAAAACAAAAAAACAACAAACCACCCACCCCTCCAAAAACCACCACCACCAAAACCACACCCCCCCAAAAATAACTAAACCAAAACCCACCAAACAAACAAGAAAAGCAATCCTCCAAAAAACCTCACCCAAACCACATTCAAACCAAACCAAAAAATTTAGAGTTGGAAATAGAATGCAAATCTAAAGCACAGAATCAAATGCTGAGGAAAGGGACACTTGGCATTATTTTTTGGAAAAAAACAAGTTTGGTAGGGAGCAACTTGAAGCAGCTTCTCAGTAAGATTTTGAATTTCAGTTTTGGAGATACCTGTGTAATTAAGTAGCATGAACAAGAAACCTTTAAAAGTAAAAATTCCTGAAAATACATGCATTTTATTTTGTTCGCGTTTGGTCTGTGACACCGAGAGGTATGGCAAGCACAGGAAATATTTTGTCTTACAGTCAGAGAAACATTAGTTTTGCCATTTCACTGATAATGGTCTTGTGTTTCTTGTCTTCTACACTGAATTCCCCAAATGCCATAGTGAAACAATTTGTACAGAAGGTGATTTCAGACTTACTGAAATAAGTCTTGTTCTGGTACACTTGATAGCACTTAAGGTACTTCAGTTGCTTCTGATGTCAGTCAAAGTTAGTGAGTAACATTGCATCTGTGTAAACACAGTGTTCTCTGAATGTTCTAGCAGCCTGTTTAGTTTTTCTGCAAAGTTCTTTGGAGTTTGTTCGCCTTTAGAGTTTAAATCTTGCTGCCTACCAGCAGACTAGAAACATATTTTTTAAATAACCAAATTGCTCTTAGTCATCAGCCTATAGTAATAATTTTTCCTAATTAGCTGGTGTTCCTACCCATGAATGCACTGCAAGTTCTAGGAGCAGCACCTGGAGTCCATTTTGAATTATTCTGCCTTAAATGCCACACTGTACTGAACTGAATATTAATGAAAACTCTGTGATCCCGTGTGTGTAAACTAACTTGACAGCCTAATGGGAAACACATCTGTGAAATATGAGTTCATTACCTTTTTGGACGGCTCAGGCCACCTGGCTGTGGCTATGCTCTATACCAAAACGTATCACTACCTATGGAGCTCCTTACACACAAAAGCTGAAGCAGTGCTTCCTTTCTTCTAGCACTGCACTGTTGGCTTTTGGTTTGTTCTGTGGGGGGAGTTGTGGGTTTTGTTTTGTGGCTTCTTTTTGTTTGGTTTGGGTTTTTTTGGTGGGTTTGTTTTTTTTTTTTTGTTTGTTTGTTTTGGGGTTTTTTTTGGTTTTTTTTTTTTTTTTTTTTGTATATGTGTTTGGGGGTGGCGGTTTTTTGCCTTTTTTTCCTTGTTTGTTTTTCTTCGGGAAAGGGAAGTGGTGGTTCTCTTAAGCGGTCCTGTTGCTATGTGACACTCCCGCTGTCGCGATGGCCGGGCGCGGCCATTTTGAACGCGGGCGGGAGGGCGGCGGGTCGGCGGCCAATAGGGGGCCAGCCTCGCGCGCCACGCGGCGGCCGAGCCGAGGGCGCCGGGCCCAGGCGCGGGGTGCGGGAGCAGCGGTAACAACGGTAATGCAATTCTGGGCAATGCCGGGTGACGGCGGGTAACAACGGTAATGCAGCGCTGGGCAATGCCGGGTGACGGCGGGTAATGCCGGGTAACAACGGTAATGCAACTCTGGGCAGTGCCGGGTAACGGCGGGTAACAACAGTAATGCAGCGCTGGGCAATGCCGGGTGGCGGCGGGTAACACGGGTAACGCTGGGCAATGCCGGTTAGCGGCGCCTAGCAGCGGTAACGGCGGGCCCGCGGCGCCGAGGGGAAGCGGGGGGCCCGCCGAGCTTGCCATAGTTGGTTCCGGGAAGGTGGGGCCGTCGGGGCCGGGGTCGGCGGGGCTGTTGTGTGGGAGCGACCGGTTGATGCCTGCTCCCGGCCGCCTCTCGCGGGCCCGCGGAGTGGTGGCGTACAGCGCAGCCCCCCGATGGTTCCCGCTCACTAGTGTGCGATCTGAAGTGGTTCTCTGAGTCGGTGTCGGTCCTCAGTGGGTGCAACACAAAAGCCCCGCTATTTTTACCCCGGGGCTAACCGGAGCTGTCTGTAGCTGTATTATATCCTTAAACACACTTGTGCAGCGGGTCCAACGAAGGGTGCCTGGCCCCGGCAGAAACGCAGGCTGCGCTTCACGAGGCGCCCACCCAGAGTGAGCGCGGCTCGGCCTCCCCGTGGGCCCCGCAGGTCGGTGTGTAGCCGTGGCTGCTGCTGGATGTGCTCTTGGGTGCCATCTGCTTGCCCACCCTATACGTTTAGCCAGCTGGTTATTGTAATCGCTACAAACCCATAGCTTCCTGAAAACTCTTAGCATGCACCGGGATTTTTCAGTTTTACTGTGTGCTGTACATTTCTTGTAGTTTGTTGCCAGCTGGTGTGATGTCTTCTTGAATCCGTATTGAGTAAATAATTGTCATCAGCATACATTCTCAGAGCCAGTCAAGGCAGTCTAAGGTGGTATCACTCTCTTCAGTGAAGAAGAGTTCAAATTTATATGGTTTTGCATTTGGAAAGCATTGTGCATCTGATTACTTTGTTTCTTTTTTTCTCTTCCTGCAAGTAGGTTAAACTTAAGTGGTAGGGCCAGGAGCTCCTTTCTTAGGTTAAGATGTGTGGTGTTAAGTTGTTGCAGTGAAAGTCCCCAGAAAATAATGTTAATTAATCTCTGGAGAAAAAAAGGCTAATATCTTGCACATTGATACATCACTAGAAGCCATTGGTGCCTTAAAATTGGTGGTCATTTTCTGAACCTGAAGTGTTGGATTATAATTCAGTCATTTCTGTTGGTGTGGCTACAGTGTGGTCATTAAATGTAGTTAGTAAATCAGAGCTCAAAAGAAGTAAAAAGTTGTGGAAGAACTGTATTATTAGAGTTTATATCTTATTATTATTACATTTCCAGTCATTTAGAAGCTAACAATATATTTTTTTCTATATCATGCTTTTACAAATGACTGTCCTCACATGATTTTATCTATCCAGCAGCTTGTCTTAATTTGACATACAGAATATTTGAGAAGATTATTTAAAGCTTTCTAGACTGTGACAAATAAGAAAAAAAGTTTGCAATGTGAACCATGTTTGATATCCCATGTGGTGCACTTAATGCTGTCTGGAGAGTAAATAAATAAATAAATAAATGTGTCTTCTAAATATACTGACAAATGTCCCTATTGAGACTGTAGGATTACTTAACCCTTAATAGCTGTGTCATAGCAGTATTTAGAGATTATGCTTGGAAGTTGGCAGTGTTTTTTCTATGTGGGTACTAAAGTATAACAAACCCTTATGTCTGAAAAATGTTTACTGAATTTTAGTGGGATATGTATATCCAGTATGCAATAGCAGAAATATTTAGGGAATCAGATTTTATTATGTATGATGAGAATTTAGGCTTTTAACTGAAGTAGCAGAGGAGCTCACAACTAGTTCTGTGTGTTTCCCTTGATGGTGGGTCAGAGTGTCCAAGGCTTTTGGGCATACCTTGATGCTACAAGGTTAAATCTTAAGATGAAAACAAGATCTCTATAACAGTCAATGCTTAAAGATCATGGCTTTTATGTTCTTGATATACCTGTTAGTGTGGGGAGAATAAAAATGCAGATGAGTTGTTTCTTGGTGTTTGGGTTTTTTTCCCCAGCCTTTTACTCATTCAACTTTACTTGCACAGGTAATAAGCATCCTAAGACATAAGGTTTTTAGCTACGCATTAAAGATGTGCAAATTCTATACAATATCCAGGAATATTTCCATGTTTTGGTTATGTGTGTTGAATTGGCACTCTGATGCAAGATAGTTATATATTGAAAAAAGTTTATATCTTTTTTCCCCTTTCTTATTTTACAGAGAAATTTATGACATTAAAGAAATGATTGAGTCAGTCAAATTAAGAAGACAGTGCATGTTGGATTTCTATTCATATTATGAACATCTTTGTGAACTTCAAGGCTCTCTCCCACTGAAAGCTGTGAAGGCTAACGTGACTCGTGATGCTGTTGATCTGATTGTAGATCACATCAAAGCTACTGATTGGGCACCGCTTCTGAATGCTCTCAGGCATAATAAGACTCTGACTTCTATTGGAATAAGAAGTTTACATCAACATGGTCTTGAAGATTCAGGTATAAAAAAACAGAGTGTGTTGATACATGCTTGTTAGAATTTGTTGCATAAAACTTCTGTGTGATTGAATGCATGGGGGGAGGAATTGTTATGTTTAAGGAATTATTTTAATTTAAGAAAGTACATGAAAAAGGAAGGTATGATTATAATTGCTTTTAAGCCAGTAGGGACTGGATTTTACTGATATGTAGTTTTTGTTTTTTACTAGGTACTGAAAGATACAAAACTGACTTTAGACGGAAAGTTCCAGCAACTCTGTCAAAAGACTTGACTGTCCAACTATGCAAAGCTGTGAAAGGCTGTCTCAGTATATCAGATGTACTAAAAAAATTAGAACTGCAAGGTTTGCTTTTGAGGGAAAGAGACCTAGCACTTTTAACAAAGGTGAGAAAATAATAGTATTCAAATAAATGGAAAATATGCCCAGAACAAAGAATAGTAGCAACTAATCTTTGTAAGTTTTTGTTGCAGACAAGGATATTTCTCTTCTAAAATATTTGTGTAGTCTACACATATACACATACACGTAAAATGATTCTGCTGAGACATTTAGTATAATCTAGTCTTAACTGAATGCATCAGAATCACAAGGCTTACTCTAAAGATCTTAGCAATATCTCTGCTGTGTGCTTGAGGCATATGACATATTCTCATGACTGAAACCACTGTGCATGTACGTGATAAAAGGGAAGTTGTGGGTCACCAAGGAGATAAAAACTAATCTTCAGATGTGTTATTGAAAAACTTCAGTTTGCTTGTGAGTGGCTTCTGGGAAGGAAGGTTGTTGCTGGTTGCCATAGGCAAGCTTCCTCTGCACGAAAGAAATGAATCTGCTTAAACTAAACTTGAAGGTTTGCTTGTTTTGACCTTCATCTGAATCCCCTAGAGTTTCTTGTAAGGAACAGAATTTGAGCATTTTGGGTGACTTGGTCTCTTTTCTTTTTTCTTTTTCTTTTAAGGGTTTAGCCACAGCTTCATCTCTGGAGAGTGTCTCTTTAGCCCACTGTCCAATTGGAGATGGAGGGCTGGAAAGTAAGTTCAGAATGAAAACCTGTAAATATACTTTTCTCTTTTTAAGTTTTAAATAGGTAAGCAAAATTTTCAGTATTTCCATTCCTGTTTTAAATTTGTCTATGGTAATTAAAAGAACAATCCTAATTTTATTCTGCATAACTCAGTAGCATTTAAGGACTTGAATTTCTTGACTTCAGGCAAGTAAATAACTATACTGCTTTATAGTGATGTTTATATTTTTATAAACATCATATAAACATTTTTATCACTTTATAGTGATGTTTATATTTTTATTTAAAACAGCTTTCATATTCCTTTACTCTTTCCTGATTTGTTTATGTTTCTATAAATAAATCAGATATGTTCTAGCTTGTTCAGATATTCTTTGGTGAACTTGGGCACTAGAAACTTATAAACTTAGAACACATTAAGTGTATTTAAAATATACTCTGTATTTCAATACTAGTTGGTCAAAGCTTTTGGCTGTTAAAGCTGCCTCCTAATAGGCCACTGAAAGAGTGTGTTCTGATAATATGGAAATGCTGTGTGTAGATAACATGCATGCTTTTGTTTTCTTCAGCAATCTGTCAGAGTATAAAGAATACAGCTACTATCAGATTTGTAAACTTCACAGCGTGTAGCCTCACATGGCGAGGAGCAGAACATATAGCAAATGTAGTAAAGGTAATTCAGTCAGCTTTCTTAGAATGAAGTTTTGTAAGAACTTAATAAATTTAATTTTTAACTTTTGCTTTAAAGCCCAAAATTCATTAAGGCACTTCATGAGGAGCTTGTGTGAATACCAAAATTAAGTGTGAGTTCTTATGAAAGCTGTGCCTTCATTGTATGACAAAAGTAGCTTAGTTTACTGGTGTGGGATTTAAACTCTTTCTGAGAGAAAAACATAAATAATAAAGTATTTCCTTTAGATGAAGACTAGGCCTGTAAATGTCTGACACCTGTTTTGGAAGTGCTTTTTTTCATAGTCAGTAATTTGAAAAAATGTCTCAAGCATTCCTAAGCACTGGGTAAGAATAATCAAGTTTACAGTTTAGAAGCTACTGATTAATTGATCAGTGGGCTTCTGCCTAGTACTGTGTTTTAATTAGTATTAATTGTGGTTTCCATGAAAGCACAAAATTTCATAGTATGTATTTATTTCTTGTTCAATATGCTGTGAAAGTGTCTGTCAAATGAAGGTGGTAAAATACTTTGTAGCCAAGTTTAATAATATGCATTGCGAACTGGGCAATCACAACAAATTTGAGTTACTGGTAAGGTTTAAAAATTACTTAAGTTTCTTGAACTCAGGAAACTGGCGTACTTATACCAGCATATATTTCTTACACCAGCATTCAAGCCATTGTACTTGGTTTAAAAAAAAGGTAACTTGTGATCATGTCATCAGTTATGGCTTTGCCATTGCATTTGGTGACAGCTTCTTTGTTTGCAAAGCACCAGGCAATAAGAAGACATGGTGAAGCTTGGGCTAAAAGCCTTCGTTACAGGAGACCTGACCTTGAATATATGACAGGTTTGAGGCGGATTACTTTGAACTGCAACATGCTTGTTGGAGATAGAGGAGCAAGTGCCTTTGCAGACTGTCTAGGAGAGGACCTTTGGCTAAAAGGTATTACACCGTCTTGTACTAATGAACAGCAGAGTAATTCAGGAGTATCCTTATATAGTAACTATAGACATATTGAAGTATAGATACTGATCTATTCTATATAACATAGAACTTTGCCTACACTAGCAAATTCTCTGTATACTTCATATCTGGTTATTACTAGTTGCTGTATGGATTTCTGCAAGATCTCTGTATCTCTATATCTCTACTACTATCTTCTCTACTATCTCTATGTCTCACTACTGCATCTCTTAAAATATAGTAGTGGCAGGCAGAAAACTTCAAATTGTCAGTTATAACAGTTGCAGGCAGAGGAGTAACTCACTGTGTAGCTTGGGAAGAGTACCCTTTTTTCCAAACAAATCTCTCTTCCTCTTTTAAAGTAACTGAATACTGTTGTGTTATCTAGTATTGTCTTCCAGTGTTTTTGAGAATGATTTTATTCTACAGTATATCTATTATTATATCTAGTAATTATACAAGACTACTAATGGTGCTGGTGTAAATCATAGCATTCTGAATGTGGAACAAAATACCTGGTTTATAGTTTTGTTTTATAGCTTGAGGCAGGTCTACAGATAGCATCCATACTGATGGAAGAGGATCAGATTAGAGAATATTAAACAAACTGGACAAACAGCAGTCCATAGGCCGTAATGGGATGCATTCACAAGTGCTCAGAGAGCTGGCTGATGTAATTTTGAGGCCACTCTCAGTAATCTTTGAAAGATCTTGGTGGTTGGGAGGGGGTGCCTGAGGACTGGAGAAGGATAGCTAATGTCATGCCTATTTTCAAGAAGTCTGGGAAGAAGGACCTAGGATACTACAAACCAGTCAGTCCTACTTGGATCCCTGGAAAGGCAAGGGTGTGCTGCCACTCAGAGAGACTCAGCAGGCTGGAGAAATGAGTTGATGGGAACTTCATGGAGTTTAAGAAAAGGAACTGCAAAGTCCTGCACTTGAACAAGAATAATCCTGTGCACTAGAACATGCTGGGGCTGTGTGGCTGGAAAGCAGCTTTGCAGAAAGGGTGCTGCAGATCCTGGTGGATAACAAGCTGTCCATGAAACAGTGAAGTGCCTCTGTTGCAAAGAGGGCCAGTGGTGTTTGGGTAGCATTAGGCCGAGACTTTGTGAGCAGGTTGAGGGAGGTGGTTCTTCCTCTTAGCACAAGTAAGGCTGTGGAATCTGTGGTACAGGAGAGAACTGGAGCTACTGGAGAGAGCCCAGTGAAGTGCCACTAAGATGAAGCTAAAGCAGCTCTGATCTCAGAAAAGGCTGAGGAAGCTAGGAGTAACTTGGAGAAGAGAGGGCTCAGAGTAGGATCAAGGTGTACAAATATCTGAAGGGAGGATGTAAAGGAGATGAAGGCAGACACCAATGGTGCCTGATAACAAGGCAAGATGGAATGGGTAAAGATGAAAACACTGAAGGTTTTTCCTCAATATGATGAAACCCTCTCACTTTGAGGGTGACTGACCACTGGCATAGGTTGCCCACAGTGGTTGTAGAGTGATTTGTATTACCTCCTCTGCAGATGTTAACAGTAATTTCCTAATATTGAAAAGTTCTACTTGTCTTCTTTGAAAGTAATACTCCTGTTTTACACATGACTATTATCATGGTGTCGTCATTTCTCATGCTTCATGTTCTGGCTTCATTTCATCAGGATTAATTTTTTTAGATATTAACTATTAAGTTAAATTACTAAGTAAATGCAGTACTACCTCCACTGATTTTTTTTTTTTTTTTCCTCCTTAAACATTTTAGCACTTGATTTGCAGCAGTGTGGAATATCCAATGAGGGAGCAAGGTCATTATTAGATGCTCTTCAAACTAATACAACCTTAGTGGTACTTGACATAAGAAAAAATCCATTAATTGGTATGTATCTGTGTCTGCATTTATTTTCTTTGTGTAGTTGTTGGGTTTTTTTTTCTTCTTCAGTAAGTATAAGGAAAAATATAAACTGCTTATAAAAAAAATAATTTGCCACAGTAATTTGCTAAGCATTTTTAAAATAGGAAAACAAGCAATGATCTCTTTGTTTTACATAAAAAGTTGTCTCTTACAGAAAACTGTTAACAAAGTGTTTTAATTCATTCTAGATCATGTTCTGATGAAAAAGATTATTGAAAGAGTTCTTAAGAATGGTAATGGTGCTGATTCAGAGGTATGTTTTACACATTTTGGAATTAGTTTGGGGTTTTCTTTGTAGTTTCCATTGCATTTGGTTTTTTTTAAAGGGTGACTTTTTTCAAAATGAATCTAAGACAACTATTTTAGTTCTAAACAGAAGGTTGACTCAGTAAAAATAAAAAAACCCACTATCTAGGGGAAAACCTAAAACCACTATGATGAACATGTTACTGTATTGGGCTTTCTGTGTGATTTTTTACGGAATTAAAGCTGTCACATGTAGTAAAACCTGGATATACATTTAAAGGAAAGAAAAATGGAAATGTGTGTGTATTTCAGCATTACCATAGAACATTAACTAAATATTGCTCCAGGACTGCTACTACATGTGTCCTTGTCAACACAGTAACTATAACTTCTAATTAAAAAGTAAAGGTAACCACAATTTAAAATTTAGCACTTAATTTATTTTAAAACTTATTTCTTGTCTCTAACTTCTGTAACTAAAAATTTTTTTTAAGTTGCTCAAGACTGTCCCTTCCAATGCATACCATCTATGAAAACAGAGTCCAATTAAAGTATAGTACCCCCTTTCATCTTTGTCTAACAGTCCACACAGTTCATAGTAATGTGCATAAACTAAATATCTAGACCATTTATGATTAGGTATACTGTTAAAATATACAGAAATCTGATTCAGTTCTCAAAGGAGTCCCAGTGATTCTAGTTTTTGTGTTGGAATTTAATGCTCTTTTGGTTTTTGAAAAGACTAAATAAAGACAGAGCTGTGGATGTGTAGAGATTGTCTAATAAACTGAAAAATTGTCTATAGAATTCCGGGAGGATTAATACAGTTCCCCACTTCAATTTCTAGAAGACCTTTTTTCAGAAGTTGAGGTTGGTTGTGAAGAAGTACTCTTTCTGCTTGGCAGATGCAGTCAAAACTTGGAAAATGTCACAGGGATCACATCTGCCTGGAAATGCTAAATATAATTGGAAAGTCAAACCATGCAAAGAAGCAACTCAGGGAAATTTCGTGTATGTTAAAAGATCACTTGACTCAAGACATTAGTTTTATATTCAGCTAGTTAGTGTGGTGTCTTAAGTTTTATTGGCAGTGCGAGTAATTCTTCATACTTCATTGACAACATGGATAAAGAAATAGCGACTGTTGGCTTGCTAAGTAGCTTTGTTTCTTCTGCCAGTCACAGCTGTCTTTCCCTCCATCCTGCTTTGTGTAAAAAGTGGTTGGTTGTTTTTCAGCAGCATGTAGTTGATTCCCTTCTGGGCTGCTTTTTTAGCTTTTCAAGAAGAATTATCCACTGCTAATTGATACCTTTGCTAAAACTAAAAGCTATATATTTTAGTAGTGCTGTGTAGCAGTATAGTGAACTGTAATCATAGGTAGTGAAAGTTTGTGTGGTTTCTGAAAACCTGAATAGCTTAAGGGAAAATCCATTGAAGGTGTCTACAAAACAGGATGCTTTTGTATTTTGCTGTCTTCATAGATACTTAGATATTGTACAACAACAGCAGTAGGCACCCTGCTGAGACAGGCTATGGGCTAGATGAACTTCAGATTTAACCTGGTAAAGCTGCCCTTTTAGCTGTCTAGTAAAACAAAATTACTTTTGTTCTTAGAAGCTTGCAATCAATTTTACTCTTTCTGGGTGTATTTTAGTTTAAAATTATCAATTTGTTTGCACAGGCACTAGATCCAGCTGGAGACACAGTAAAGTTTATACAAGAATTCATTGAGTCCAAAGTGAAAAGAAAAGGTTTTTCTTGACAATGATAAATTTGGATTAAACTTTTACCGCTTAGTTAGAGTACAGTAATGGTATTTTAATCATTCTGATGCTTGAGATGGGAATAGCTCTGGCATACTGTTCCTAGTACTCTTATGTGGAATTTAGGGCTGTGTGAGACAAGCTTTGTGTTAATGTTATCTGTATTTTCTTCAAGGACTGCTTCAGCACTAGACCCTGTATTAGTGATGCACACTGAAAAGTAATTGCAGGGTAATTTTAGAATATCTACTGGGGTAATGAAACTTTTTATTAGGACAAGGGGGAGCCTTTAGGAATGTAGCTGTTGCTGTAAGGAAATGAAGTTTGAAGTACAGCTGTGGCCTTTGATCATCGCTGTCTCTTAATTTTATTTTCTACTTTGTAAGGATGAATTTTCATTACACGCAGTAAAAATAAAATTCATTTTTTAAAAATAATAACTATATCAGTAATACAGAATCTCATTAGGGAAGCTTTTATTACTCTGGAGAGCTTTGGCCTGAACCAGTCATTCCTATCAAGCCAGTTTTCTGACAATGAAGTGAAGAAGTCAGGGTTGCCTCTCTATAGGGTTCATGCTGGGGTTTTTTTGGGAAGGAGAACTGTTCTGCTCAGGAGAAAGGATGCTATTGGATGGGATATTGTAGTTGTGTTTTAGGAACGCTTTCTGGTAAGGTATACTATCTGTTTGCATTGGGGCTTTGTGAGACTTCTGTTTTTTCTTGATTTTACAGCTTATAAAGTTTTCTGTAAGTAGCAGTGTTCTTTACATCTGACAAGCTACCTCTGATTTTAGATAAACACCTCTTTAACTGTCAGTTACTAAACTGATTTGTTCTTCTTTAAAAAAAAACTGACAAATTCCAGTTTAAGTGGCTGATGTCTCCGTTTTCCAAAGATGCCTTGAAAACTAAGCCAAAGAAAAGAACCATTGTCCTAGGAAGTGGCCGGAAAGGAAAAGCTACTATTCGTATTGGTAATTCTTTGTTTTTTCTGGCTGTAGTAAATTTTGTCTAGAAAATTGTATCCTAATGCTTAAGATTAGAAAACGTATGATGCGTTTAAATGTTAGTGTTTTATAGAACGCTTGTTTCTCAAAAAAAAATCAGTTTCTTAATTATATAATGCATCTTCTATCATCATTGGTATTTTTAGGAAACTTGCTTTTGTTTTTAGCACTGCTAGATGTATGGCTAGAAAAATGGTAGGATATGCTGACTTTAAAATGTGTGGAAGCATTGCATGTATTTATTCTGTGCCTCCACAAGCTTTCACTTCTTCAAAGCCTGGCAGTAGTAAGTTGTCTTCTTCTCCTGCTGTTGTAACCTTTCTGTAGCAGGCTGTCCTCGGCCAGAACAAATAAACATGCATTTTTAAACTGATGTGCAAAACGTTCTAAGATTTTTTTTTTTATAACTTCATGTAAACCTATTATAAATGGTATGTTTAAAATAGGGTTCTTGAATACTTATAATTAAGTCCAGAAAGCAGCAATACTAAACATTTTTCAGTAAGCTACTAAAAATTTCACTGTAATACATTTCACTGTCTCTTGTCTTCGCTCTAGTTATCTGGAAGCAGAGAGGTAAGCAGAAATCAAAAGAAGTCTTTGTACAAATAAACTGTGGTGATCAGGGTGCTGGTGGTGGGAGAAAAAATGCCTAGCAAATGTGATTGTGGAGTGTTTTGTGTTTGTCTTGTTTTCTGTTTTGGAGTTGTTCATTGTGTGCGGGTTTTTTGTGTTTTGGGGTTTTTTTCAAGAGAAGGAAGGAGTCAAGGTGAAAGCTATGCTGTTTATTATATTCAGAATAAATTGATATTTGAAATCCTATTAACTAAATTATGCATTTCTATACCATTACAAAATCAGTTATTTTATTGATCTCAGAGAAACAATAACCTGAATTCTCACTAGTTTAACTGTAGGAAATATTAGGCCATTAGTTTTTTACACTTACCAGTTTCTGGCTTAAGAGAGAATGTGCGGTAGAGTGATCATCCACATTAGGTTTCTTTGCTGAATCTACTTTGATGCTGTATGATTTATACAACAAGAAAAGGTCAGACCAGTGAACCCTGATTTTTCTTACTACTAAAGGGAAGAGATTGCTGGTGTCCTGTAAAAGCAATCTGCATGAGTAGTAGCTTTATTTTTAACTATTTTGCCCATAAATAAAATAATGTTCTATACTCTAAAGCCACTAGAGGGCAATTTGAAGCACATAGATGCCTTTATTGTCTGTGTGGACAGTCTAAATTCTGATGTGAGACAATGGAATTAGGTATCTGAAATTAGTAATCTGAATAAACCTCTTCTGCTACAAAGATTTACCTCCTTTTTTGAAAACCAGCTTGTCTCGCATCAGCCTAGCAGCAGTTAAGTATACCAGTTAATAATTGCAGGTTTTTGGACACTTAAGCAAAATAAGACTGAATTTCCTACAGTGCTTATTATAACATAGGAAATTTTATGAAAAGGAAGTGTTGAACTTGTATGTGAATAATAAAGTGTAATGAATTCTCTTTTCTTTTGATTTTGCTCTTCAATCCAGGATTATCATCTAAAAAATCTGTAAGTCCCGGGAAAAAAAATTTCACTGTGAGAGAGAGTTACTCACCAAAACCACTACCACCAGGCACAAAAGGCTTCCTTCCCTGGCGGACTGCAGAACGGGCAAAAAGATGCAGGTGAGGTTTTCATGGTACAAGGGAAAATACTAAATGATAAAACTTGCGTGATAAATATAGTAGAGAGCAATGTTAGCTTTTGAAAATACAATTTCAAAGGTACACATAGAATGTCATCATGGTTTTTTGTTTATATAAATTTTGAGGGTTTTATAAACTCTTCTCTAGTAAGTATTTAAAATACACAAAAATACGTGATAGCCATAGGGATATCCATATGCAGCAAGAAACTCGACAACCAAACCTACCTTATCTGATTGTTCTTTTGTTAATAATGATTTATCAGATGCATCATTGCTAAAGAGGCAAGCTAGTGTTCTAAACTTGTAGTATAGTTGGTTTGAGATCCAATTCAAGGTGCTAAGGTATTTTCCTGCCTCTTTTTTCTGTTTTACCTCACCCAATACCAGCATAATTATTGTGATCATCTAAGACCCCTAAATTAAAATAAAACTGAGAAAAACTTACACATAGAAGCTATCTTTTGAAATAGTTTTTGTTTGTTTTTGTTTTTTTACTCTATTCACTAAATCTTAGCCTCTCAAAATGGAGGCTATAGAACTTTAAACAAAAAAATTACTTAATGCTCTATTGCAACAGTGGGTATTAAGCTTGATTTTCAAAATGCTGAACACCAAATTCTCCTGTTGACTTTGCTTCAAAATAATTAATTAAGATGCCTATTGAAGATACTAATGTTAGCATCCAGTAGTGTTGCTCTAAATCATGATTAAGTAGGTAGTGCTAATGAAAATGAGAACGTAATGAAGCTTAAAGGGATATAGTGCAGTGTCTGATGCTCTTTGTTTACTCTTACTGCTTCATCTGTCCTAGGATCTTGTATTTGGAACATTATAAACTTACTTTCCTCAAAAGTATGGTTTTGTTGTTTTTTTTTCCCCTAACTTCAGAGGTGGGGCAGTGGATTGTGCTGGAGAATTGCCAGTGAAGATTCAGGTACTGTTTCTCTCACATTGTGGTTTTGTTTTTACTGGGTACATGCCTGAAAAAATGGGAAAGTGTTCTCAACAGAATCTCACTGTCTGAAAGCTAAGATTGGAACACACTTTTAAAGATTCTCACTCACAGAAGTGAAAAAAGTAGTTTACATCAGTATTTGGTTGAAGCTTCTTTGATACATAGTTTACCTCCATTTCTATTTCTGTATCTTTTGGTTTTCTAGTCTTAGGAGCTAGCTGAGTTGGAGTATAGGCACAATCCCTCCACAGACAATAAGAATAACTAACAGCATTTTTCTCTGAAGGCTTTCTGCACCATCTTTCTGTCTTGGATTTGGATTATATAGTTGTTTTTACACCTGTTGGTGAGCTGCTCTAGTAAAGCTACCAGGAAGAGAAGAAAGACCCCATCTTTATTCCTTCTCCTTTGCATGTTGTTTCCATCACAGAAGGATCTGATGGCTGGAGAAACAGCCAGTTATCCTCTGCTCTGGTGTAGGCTTCCCGTGCACTGCAGTACTTTGGGAAAACTGGGCTGGCACAAGATGCCTGTGGGCAGCAGCTCCTTTGGCCCATCCCTCCGCTCTGTTACGGGACTTCCCTGTCTGGAATGAGGGTATTGGCGCCACCATGGAACTTCTCTTTCTGCTCCCAGCCTGATGTTCTCTCTGCTTTTTCTCACTCTTTTTGTTCCCACCTCTTGTGCCTGCATTTTTTGCCTTGCAATGGGTCAGTGGGACTGGCTATGTCCTGCATGGGGCAGCCTTGGCTGGGCCTTGCAGGGGCTGACTCTGCTGCTAAAGCCTCACCACAAATACTCACCATAGGCATGCATGGGATTGATTTTTTTAATATTGTTTTATGCAAATTTGTTTCAAAGTTGTATGGCTGGGCAATATGTATACATTGTAAGGGAGTCTGGGAAACAACTGTATTTAAATTAAGCTTTGGATATGATTTAATCTTTGATCTTTGCTACACGTTGTAATGCTATGAGTGGGCATGTTTTTCTTTTCTGGTGTAACTAGACAGGTGTTCCTGTGAAAGTGACGCTAGAAAGTGCTTCTACATCTGAAACTGAAGACACAGAAGATCTAGAGGATGTTATCCCGCAGCCTGATTTGGCAAAATCATTAGATAAGACTGATGTAGCTCAATATCAACAGTTAGAGGTAAGAAACATGTTCAGTGCCTAAGACTCCAAATTGTATCAATTAAACCATGTTTTATTCAGAAAATTGTAATTAAACAAATAACCAGTTTTGGAGCAGAATTAGCAGAATTTCAGAATAACTTAAAACAACATCAGTGTGTGTAATTTCTCTTCTCCAAATTTGAATCACAGTGCAAAGATCTTTTGATCAGTGTTATTGCCTGTAGTATTTTCTTTCAAGTATTTTCTTTATAAAAGCAGTTCTGTTTTATAATTGAGCTTAGTAAACTTTTTTAATTTGCTTTTTATTATTCCTTCTACTTCTTCGATACTTGAAAAACTTGGAATAGTGAAGCAGACTGTTTTGGCAAATGTCTTGACTGAGAATGCTCTTATAAAAGAAAGGGGTGGAAAAAAGGTATATATCAATGGCTTAGTAATGCTACTGAGGTAATCTAGCACTATTATAGAGTAACGCCTTCAGGCAGAATAACTGAGTTGTTTCCGAAGTGTTAAGATTTGGATTCTGTTCAGAGAAACCAATGATTACTTCTGTAAATAAGATCTACAGTCAGTTTGGGTTTGCTGTTTGTTGTCAGAGCACCATACTGGCTCAATTTGCTGTTCATATGTGTAAATATTTGACTGTATACCTGTCTTTGTGAGTGAAGTTAAGTTTTAACTTTCTGTAGGTTTATCAGTGGTTGGAATGTTTAGAGTGGGATAGAGTTGTGGAAAGCAAAAGTACTGTACAAATACTTTATAAATAGCTACCAGCCTTTTCAGCTGATAAATACTTTTTCTTTAGACCTTTTTTTTTCTTTATAACTTTTGTTTAGGAAGATTTCAAGGTTTTCCCATGTTGTTGGAACTTAAAGTTTTATAGCAGCTTTTACTGTTAGTGTGCAATGTATTGACATTGCGCAGCATGGTAGGTTCAACACTCTTACCAAGAGCACTGTGTCTGAAATCATAGAATTCCATGTCATGTGCAAATTGCTCCAAAAAACTTTTTGTAGGAACTACGGTGCATGCAGAAAGCCTTTGATGTATTTGTTCTTGGTGTTTGGAGAGGGAAGAATTATATATTCAGGACACATGGCAGAGGCAGGCAATGTTTTGTGCTTTGGGGAAGGGTTGTCAGACTGACTTATTATGTCATAGTTAGTTGTACTACTACATGTAGGGCCACTATAAGGAAGAGACAACTTGTGATTAATTTGAGCTTTCTTGGAGGGAAACCCACAAATTTTGGCAACCTACCCCAAAATTTTGATTTTTCCATGCTTGTAAAGGTCCAGATTTTCCTGACTTTCTGGCTTTGAAAACCAAAATATTTTTTTAGGCTATGGTTGCTTATCAACATCATTTAAACAATCTGCACCTGATTCTGTGCCTCACCCATTGTTCCTGTTACCTTGACACAAAGCAGGTTTGACGTTATGGCAGAATCAAACTATCAAATTGGCACCACTGAATTGTCTATTTCCCCTCTCTCATTTAGTGCCTTTTCATTTCTTGCTTCAGTCTTTTTCTCTTGTGTCCTTTTTCATGTTTGTTTGATCATAGGGCTGTCATTAAATAGCTGTTACCGCACAGCAGCTTGCAAGGGGAGGTGCTTTGAGGAACTGATCCAACTGAAAAGTAGTCCAGTGTATTTGGTGGTAGCAAGCATTTCAGTAAATGGGACAACTGGTTGTGTTAGAATGTCTTGGTTTGGGAAGGCAAGTGTCTGCCAAGGAAAACTGGAGCTTCCTTTGGAATGGAAAATGTAATCCCCCTCCCTCCAAATTATTATAATTTTCCAATTAGAGGCTTTCAGGCAAAGATATGGGAATAGGAATAACAGTTCTTTACTAGGAATATTAAAAATACAAATGTAGTAGTATGACAAAAACCAACCAACCAAAAAATCCTAGAAACCCTGACAGAGTCAGACACCTTGTAGGTCAGGATGTTGGGAGCAGTCCAAATAAATCCTCCTGGAGTAACAGATGGAGTTCTGTTGGAGTAGAGATGGTCCTGTAGGAGGGTCCAGTGGTGGTAAGATGGGTCCAGTCTCCCTCTGGGAAACCAGTGGAAAACAGATGGCCCTGTGTGTTTCTAGCTCCCAGTTTTATTTAGGTAGGAATGGTTGGCTCCTCCCAGTGGGTAGAGCATCTCACAATAGGATGATGTAATTGTATCTGTGATGTTTTGAGCCTTAATGGTCCATTACCAGAAGATATCCCCTGGAGGGAGGATGGGTCGTGGAAGAAATAAAGAAAACTGCCCCACCTGGTTCCAACAGCTGGCCCATTATCAGAGGGCACCAGGCCCCTTCCCCCGCCAGAGTTATGAGGAGTGAGTTATACCAGAGAGAAAGAAAAAACACCTCCCCAACCAATTTCAACAGATAGAAAATAGAATACACACTTTTGGCTACATATTGCAACCAAAGACATTAGAACAATGGTGGGTATGCAGAATGGGAATAAACTGTAGGAGGTGGATGTTCCTTAAACTGCTGTTTTGACAAAAAAAGCTCTCTAAGCATCTCTTGGTGTGACTGAATGACCAGACTTAAGTATGCAAGTCTTGGAGAACTTCTCTACATCCTTCTGCTCAAAAAGGGGCTTTAAGCTTATTACTTAATGAAACAAGTAGTACTTAGTTGTGTTTTCATTAAAAAAAAGCCTTGACTAGTGAAAGCATAATTTCTGCTTAAAGTAAGAACTAATAAATATTCTTTCCTTCCACTAGAGGGAGTCAAATGTCACAGTTGGTTTTGATGAAATGTGTTTTTGAGGTAATGTCATATTTTAAAATTTTAACTAGGGATTTAAATGGTAAACTTCACCTTTATTCTGTTTAACAGGGCAACTCTTTCTAATCTCACTACTTTGTGAATTACAAAGAAGTAGAGATTGCACTGTAACTAATTTTTTAAAAGTATGATGCAATCAAGTAGAATAACATGGTTGATTACTTACTAAATTTTTAAAAATATAATAATAGAATTTTTTAAACTTCAATTTTATACCTCTGTCAAGTGTTGAACAAACACACTGCTTACAGTAGTTCTAAGGGCTACCTGTATTTTTGGTATTCAGTTTCATCTTAAAGTCCATCAGTGCTGTCTTTCTGGGCTGTAAAACTTGAAGGCTTAGTCTTGTAGCTTGGATGTACATACAACTCTAACATATTTTAATAATTTTTTTTTTTTTGCACAGAGACTAGGGCATTGTGTCAACTAGGGAATTTCTTAAAAGCATATCAAAGATTAAAGTGTACATATACTCGTAATATAATGGTGACATATACTCGTAATATAATGGTGACACTTTAGTTTCTTTAAATGTTGGCTTTGATTTGCTTATGAGGAGACGCAACTGCAGTGTTCATTTTGTTAAGAACTCAGGCCATAATCATGAAATACTATGTACATCTAGAGTGTGATAAATCAAGTTTAAACATTACTGCAAACGATTCTACATTTCTGTTTAAAAAATCATGATGATTTGATTACTGTCTAAGCCATTGACCTTTGACATTACAAACCAGCAATTTGAAGAAAAAGGTCAGTGCCTTCATCTTTAAAATTATCTAAAATCTGTCCACAACAAAAATACTATAGAACTATGGTTTCTAAAGTAGAGTTCCTAGCCTACATCCTAGAAACTTCCAAATGCAAATAATTATACATATGCACCTGCACTATAAATGGAAAGGTCAGAATTCTAAGAAGACTGTGATAGCTGTAAGACTTAAGAAATGTGTGATAGCTGTTACTGATCTTTAAAGCTGGAATCTTGGGGGATTCCTGATTGCATGTCAAATTGTCAGTGCAGCACATTATGGTTTCTACTTCCTGTGCTGTGCTTCTGTGTCTGTTAGAGGTTTTATAGCTCCCATTACTTGCATATGTTCAAAGGTAGATGGCAGTAAGGTTGTGGTATTTGTGGGTGGTTCTCCTTAGATGTTTGCCTCCCACCCTATGCCTGCAGGTTAGATAGTGCTAAATCTGTTTCGATGCTCAAATATGAGTACAATAAAGACATTTTAAATATTATTTACATATTATAAAGATATGACTAACTTTCTACTTGCAGCATTTGCTTGGTTGAAGCTAGTCTAGGGATTTTAGGAAAGGGCTTCACTACAGTAGTGACAGACCCATAATTATCACTTTGAGTGGTTGTCACTAGGAGAGCTTTATATAGAGAGTATTCTAGAACCTGCATCTTGGAATCAGTTGCAAAAGTACCTTGCAACTTACAACACCTTTGCATTTGTAGGTTTATTTTTACTATGCATTTTGTTGCACGTCAGTTTTCTCAGTTGATTGCTTATATGAAGTGCAGTAATAGGCACTTGAATAAGCTTTTACTAGTAAACAAACTACTGTAGTGCTATTTGAATCTTTGATTTTCTTTAGAAGTGGTTGATATGGTGTGTACAAAAAGCAGTGTCCTTTTACATATATGTTCCTATATACAAAGTGAAAGGGAGGAGTTTTGTATACTGTTAAATTGTATAGTCCAACCTCTGAAAAATAGAATAGTTTGATGATTTGAACAGTTTTTACCTTTTGAACCGGAAGATTGTTAAGGTGTGCAAGGACAAAAATTCTTGCTTGTTTTTCCAGTTCAGATGTTGTAATTAAAGATGGTAATGCTCTGCTGGGATGCAAGAAAATGCGGTATTGCAAATCCTGACTACTCTTACTGAGAGTTACTACTTAGAACTAATAATTAAAATACAAGTTTAGGAATCTCTTGAATAAGACTAGAATATATTTATTAGGTGTTTTGAGTTTGTTTTTATTCTTGTCAATTCAACACTAAACTTGGAATTGTGAAAAACTTCTTACTGAAGAACTTAGTGAAACCCTTTCAAAAGAGCACAGTTCTTATACTTGAGAATTTTGTATTACTGCTGAGAGTACAGTTCTTTAGAATTTTGTATTCTTACAAATATAAGAAGGAATAAGATCTTGGATAAAGAGTATAGTTGGAAAATCTAGATATGGACTCTAAGGATTTCTTATTAGAGCGCAATTTTGATGATGTAGATATATTTAGTTAAAAATGGTGCTTGAAAAAGTGAAGGGGAAGTAGAGAAAAACATACATTCTTGATGCTTATGTCATAGGCCAAAGAGACTTGGGCTGTAATTTCATGTGATCTCTTGCAATCTTACAAATCTGTTAAGTGAACACTTATTTCTACCTCCCTGTCTTAATATTTTGCATCCTGGAATTATGTATTGGTAGACTTCTGTCTTGTATTTTTGAAAGAAGATATGTTTGGAATGTTATTTGCTAGTTTTTAAGTTGTTGAGGTTTTTTTTATTGCATGTTAGTCTGACATTTTGAGATAAATTTCATAATAGTTTATCTGTGTTTTGATAGTTGGAACTGGAAGAATGCATGGAAAAACTAAAGGAAGAACAGAAAGCTAGAGTGAAGGCTGAGGAGCGATTACTAGAGGTAAAGATATTTAACTCTTGATGATCTTTGCTTTTAAAAGAGGCAATGCTCAGAGAATCCACCTGCTTAATTAGTAGTAATTATCAATGACCACTAATGTGGTAGCTTCCAGAGTTTCAGTTCAAAGTCACGTGGATCGTTTACTGGTCTTAAGGGCAGTGATGAAATCTCTGTTTAGTAATGTTTGTTCTATGGATTCTGTTCCAGAGCCTTGAACTCCAGCTCGAGCTACTCTTTCAATGTGTTTTATTCATTTTCTGAAACACTTAGGATCTGTTTGCAGTATGTACACATGGATAGTTCTTTGTCTCCCAACTCACTTGTGCTGAAAAGCTGTGTGTTGCAACTGTTGTTCAATTTGGTTTATTCTGTACCTTTGATTTTTAAGTTTTGTTTCTACAGGCAATAACCATATTGGATGGTTTTCTACATGTCAGCTGTTCCTAAGTGCAGGTCAGCTTTGACCAAACTGAACAACTTATCACAGTTAAATCGCGAGGTCTGTTTCCCCTATGCTGTTGTTGACCTAAAAATATTCTTCTGCATGAATAAGCAGAATTTCTTGTAATATATTTGAGTGTAAGGTAGTGTAAACAAATGGATTTGATCCTTAAATGTCATTTGGAGGGCAGTGAAAATGGTGATATCCTTTGAAATGTGAGCAACAAGTCATAGCCCATAGTACAGGAAGCAGATATCCACAAAGGACTGTGTTTCCTAAAGACATACTGTAGCCCTCCTGTGTGACTATCCCCATCTTCCTGTAATGTGATGTGCACCAGTGGGCTCTGCTGGGTGTCTGTTTAGATCCTTAAATGCTTTTTAGGCTAAACATCCCCTACAAGAAATCTTGCTCTGTCAAGGCTAGGCTGGTTAGACTTAGCACCTTGTCACAGGAGATGAAATAAATGAAGTAGCATTAATCTCTAAAATTTTATTTATCTTATCTTAGCTTATTTATCACCTACAGTGCACTGCCCAATCTATAATTTTTTGTCCTTTCATGTCCTGTAAAAAAATTTAAGATGGAAAGCCTGTGGTAGTACTTGATTGCATAGCTTAAATGAGTGAATTAATGCTTCCCTGAAACATAAAACCTTGTATATCCTGTAGTTATCAGGCAGTTTTCAGTTTCATCATCGATTTGATTAATGGTTGATGTGAAAAAAAAATTAATTACGTTAAACTTTCAGTTTTCAGATCCATGGTGCAGGGGAGAGGTTACAGTAGTATGCATTCCCTCAATACAAAGGGGTGAATGTAAGGAGGACATTGGCCTTCATTAAGGTTTTTTTACTAGTAAAATTTATTCTTCGGTATTAACATGTCATATAATACATTCAAAGTAAAATAATATGAAAGCTAAATTTTTCTGCTTGTCCTTGCTCTGTAACATCCTGGACATTCTGAGGAAAGAGCTGACCACTGGTTTTGAGTGCCTGCAAGAATATCTATGGTAGCATATAACTGCAGCTGTGGATAAGCAGTCCTGCACAGAGCTCATGTAACAGTACCCTGTGAATGTTTGGTATAGCAAACTCTGCATCTTGTTATGTCGGTTATTTCAGATAATCCTCTTCATGATTCTGCTGTTTAAGCACAAAGAGATGATGTTTAATATTTTGGGGTCTTTTAAACTGAAAATGAAAGAAATTTCTTTTCTTTTTTTTTTTTCCACCCACATAGCTGGAAATTGAAAATGCAAGATTAAGGAGTCTAAATATCTCCCTATCCGAGGTTCTTCATGCACAGTCAGTAACCAACATGATTTTGGAAGATGAAGGTGTTCTAGGCAGTATTGAGAACTCTTTTCAAAAGTTTCATGCTTTTTTAGACCTTCTTAAAGATGCTGGGTAGGTTGTCACTTTACGTCTTGCTGTTTTTCCTGAGATCTTTCCAAAATTATCCTCACAATGAAGTATGCTGCCTGCTACCCCACCAGATTTCTAGGTCTATTCTCTGAGAGAGCAAAGGAAAATAAATTAGCTGTGTACCTATTGTTTAGTCTTTTCCTAGTGACAAAAGCGTGATCTAAGTACTGTTCAACTGAGTTCATGCATCTATCTTTGGGAGAGGCTTTCAAAAAGCCTATTCCAAAAGAGTAGAAAGCTACTATTATAAGCATGTTTCCAGTTCTTCAGTGCATCATCTTTGGCTCTTAGCATTCTCAGAGTATGAAAGGCTTAAAATGCAGTTGAATTACCTTTAGAAAGTGTTCTGTTATCTTGTGCTCTCCATTCGCTAATTGAAGTATGAAAATCTAGATGGATGAATCTCCAGCCTTTGTAGTTACAGTCTATTTATTGTTACTATTATTAGTAGTAGTACCACTACTACTAGAGTCACTTCAGACAGTGTTGATTAAAGTTTGTATTGCTGCTGTACCTGCAGTTTGTCAGAGGATGGTTCATCCTTCCCATTTTTCAAAGAATTTCAGCTTGAACCTGATTTGTAAAGCTTGTATGATCAAGAACGGCAGTCTCATACGCAAGAAGGGAATGATATGAATATATGTTGTAGTCTCCATGTATTCAGAGAAGATCACAAGAAGATTTTGTTTGCCCTCTCTGTCTCCCACTTCCGAATTGTAGTGATATAACTCAGGACATAAGTGACAATGGCCTCAAGTTGTGCCAGGTGAGGTTTAGATGGGATATTAGAAAAAAAATGTGTTATCTGAAAGTGTGGTCAGACATTGGAACAGGCTGCCCTGGAAGTGTCCAGAAAACACCTGGATATGGTGCTTAAGGGGATATGATTTAGCGATGAACTTAGCTGTGTTAGATTAATGGCAAGACTTGATGATCTTAAGAGGTCTTTTTCAACCTTAATGATTCCATGATTCAATGATTCTAAGTTACTGTAAAGCCCTGAGGCTGTGTTCTAATTTTGTGACAATCAGTTTGTAGAGTTGTCATTACTACAGGAGTTTCAAACTTCTCAGGAAAGGAAAAATGCATTTTCACTACATGAAAAAAATTTCTTCATATGGGCCCTATGTCTACTCATAGTAGTGAGGAGCTGCTCTAAAAGTTACAGAATCCCAATCATGAAGAATGCTCTTCTCAGTAAGCTTCTATATATCATATGCTGTGCTATCAGTTAATGACTGCAACTTCTCAGTTTTTACTGAGGCTTAAAACTCACATGTGATTGGTTTGGCCAACTTCCAAGCTGGCAGGTGACCCAACATCATTGTATTTGTGAAGTTTGTAATTGACATGTTAGAGATTGTACTATTTGGAGATGTGCACCAATTTTTGCATGAATGACAAGAGATGTAATCTTTGTTCTGCCTGAAATGGAATCTCATTGCCAGTATGCTGCTCTGAGTTCAGTGCTAACTAGGAGAGGTTCATTCTAAGCCTTGTAACACTTGTTTTGAATCTGCAGACTAATTTGTGCAAAGACAAGAAAATACCTTCAGCAGCTTGTTTTCATCTTGGTTAAGATACCTTGAGCGTCACATAAAATAATAAAAAACTATGTTCAAAGCTTTAAACAGATTCTACTTTTGATTTTGAATGTTTAATCTTTCAAAGAATAAGAATAGTTTGTGTGACTTTCTATTAAACATTTATTTTACAGGCTTGGACAACTTGCTGTATTAGCTGGGATAGACCAATCAGATTTTGGTATTTTGGGACATCCACAAATAAATTCTACTCTCAGTAAGCCTGTGAATGTGGTAAAGGAGAAGTCTTTTGAGGAAGAAAGACAAGAACACACCCAGAATAGTAAAGTAAGTCATTAGAAGGAATGCTAGAGGGAATTTTACTTGATAATCTTTAATGTACTTTTCAGCTGTTAATTCCCCTCTGATTCATGCAGTTATTACTGCAACCCTTTGCTGTAGCTGCATTTGTACAAACCATAATAATTCAGTGATTAATGTAAGATTTTAAAGTGTTTACAACTTGGAGCACCGACTGCAGTATTTTGTAATGTGTTAACCTTTGGTGGTAATTGTGTTGTTTCCTAGCCTGAAGTAGGAAGTTCTAAAAGTGGTATGCATCCATTCAAATTGGGAAATACTATGATCAGTTTTTTTAGAAATATTTAATAGTGAAATATAGTGTTTTTAAGAAACCTAGTCTTACAGAAGAGGCTATACAATATACCTTCTGAAAATCATAAATTATCTTGTCATTAATTGCAGTGTATATGTCCAGTCCTGATAGATATCTATTTCTCTGTGGCCATGACATGAGTTTCAAGCAACTACGACTTTGTAGTATTTGTAAATATTGCATAAGGTTTTAGGTTCTACTCTCTGAATTAATAGTAAATCTTCTGGATTTTTCAAAGGAGATATTAAAATTCCTGTAACAGAAAAAAACCCCAGGCCATTTTAAAGGCTGTTAAAAATTTAGATACTTGTGGCCTTATAACTATGTCCAAGTTAAATAAAACCTGTCATACCAAGAATCACTCTGCATTCCAGTGTGTTTCATATATCTAATGTCTTCCCCTCTAACTGTTCTAATTTCCTCAAGAACACATGAGCTTCTTAAATGTAATGTTAAAAGATTTGGGGATTTTAACAGTGTGGAGAGAATTTGCAGTTTGAAAACTCTCATTCTTATCTCCTAGTATTGGTGATGAGTTTGGATTCTTGTAGCAGCTAGTTGTTGTGGTGTAGAGTGTTAAGACTACATTTCTGTGAACTGCTAGTAAACATAAGGAATTGCAGGTCTTTAAGAATGATATATGTGATTCAATTTTGGCTGCTTTTGTGTAACTGACACATCTCTCATATAAATTTCAAGCTAGTTGTGAAACTATAATGTGCCTACTCTGTGTCATTATCGCCCTAGCAATCTTCAGAAACCTGTTTTGAAAGGTGATAAAGATTGTGCAATTGCTATTACCTCTGCATCGTACCTATATTAGGTAAAGGCTGTATTTTGCTCTGCAGACTCTAGTATATATGGCGGTTGCAAAACTGGCTTTTTTTTTTTTTCTAGTTGCCTCAGTTTCTTCATTACAATCTTTTGTTTCAGAACAGAGCTGGGGACATCCAACTTCCTCTTCCTGGCACGTTTCAATCCCAGATGATTGTGAATAATGCATTTTCATCACTTACAGAAACAAGAGAACTTCAGGCTGCTGGACAGCAGTATCAGCCAGGTTTGTGGAAGGAAAATGAAGCTCAAACAGATAACCAAAATAAAGAGGATAAGCCTCGAAGTAGTACTCCAGTATTATCTGAGAGGAGAGTCAAACAAAATGAACAAGCAAAAGGACGTCACTCAGCAAGGCAGTTGGCAACCAGTCTGCATTCATTTGCTGATTCCAGTGTACAAATCAAAAGTGATGATAGCAGAATATCAAGTGGAATTTCTGGTGACAAAAGCAAAAATAATTTCTCTAAGAAATACATCCCTGTAGCAAATGAAACAGCAACTCCAAGTAACGGTGTGAGAGGAGACAGAAGTAGGCTGCAGGTAGTAAATGTTAGCTCTGGAACTGATACTCTGGGATCTGACTCTGACATACAGGAAAGTATACAAAGTGTCACCAGCATTTGAAATAGTTCTAAGATGTTTGAACTGTTCTTTACACTTGCAAGACTGGGTTTTGAATGTCTCAGTATAATTAGTGAATTTTTGGTAAAATTTTATAGACTTTATGATTTTTTAAAGCATTGCATACTGCTCAGTATTCCTGTTCCATGTTTGCATTCCTTGTCACTAGATTTTTAGTTTTGAAAACATGTGATACACCTAAAATGGTACCCATCAGTTTGTACAACATACAAGGAACGCTTGACATATGGATTTCATTATCACAGATTTTTCAGCTAATAAAGTTAATTTGAGTACAGTTTTTTTCTAGTGTTTATTTTCAGTGCATTCCAGTGGGAGTTCAGAAGTGGTTTTGGGGCAGACATCAATTCCTGCATAACAGTGTGTGGGTATGACATTCCGAAAATTAATGTAAGTTTCAAGAGTCAAAAATGAGCCTAGAAACATCTCTATAAGAAACCTTTAAATACAAACATCATTAGTACTATGACTGCAGATCAGAGAATAGCACATGTTGGAAGGGGCCTCTGGGAGATGTATCGTCTAACTCAGATTGCTCTCAGGACCAGAGAAATGAGAGAATGTAAAAATAAGAGAATTACCATTGTTTTAAAACTCCTGGGATTTACCTCTGACATCTTGTTCTTGTCCTTGTGCTCAGGCAGCTAGTTTGCAGCTTCTGAACTAGAATATACTTATTACATACAGGAGCTAGGCAGGATGATTTAGGCTGAACTGAGGGGGAAAAAACAGCCTGTGACAATTTTTTACTTAGTCATCTGCTATGTGATTTCTGGAACTCAGAGGATCTGTAGAAATTCCTGATTCCAGTTGCTTGTCAAATATGAAAAAACTCATGAATCCTCAAATTCAATCCTACAGAGCAAATAGTGCAAGATTACCTCAGCTATTGCAATATTGCACAAGTAATTGCACAATGAAAGTATGTTCTTTGTACTGACTCTATCACTTCATAATATGAGAAGGTAGTACATTAATCTCTGGGTTTTTTTACGTATTTTCCCAACTGCTCGTCTAATTCTTCAGTCATTCCATGTGATTTTGGTTTGACTGAACAATTACATGCAATCTATATTCAGCAAATTCTAAAGCTAATCATTGAGAAATGCTGGATAAAATTATAAAATCAGAAGTGTTTTATTTGTGAGGTTAGGAGTTAGGAGTCTCTTACTTGTTGCTAAATATACCATGAAGAACTTAGGACAATTTATGTATTACGTGCCCAAAACCAGGTGATACTAAATACCTTTCATATTCAATACTTGCTTTTCAGTATTTGCATTTAGAGTATGAATTGCATCAAAAATAATCTTTTAAAGCAAAATTGACCAGGCAGTTTGCAATTCAATTGGCATACCTTTTTTCAGTGGGTTAATATTTAACCTTTTTTTTCCCTCTTAAATCAGAAACATGAAGGGTTCTTCATGTTACTGGTGCTATAAGAATCTGTAAGAATCTGTAGTGCATACTTTACATACTATATAGTTAGATCTGAAATTGGCAGAGACAATGGATTGAAGCTACTAGGGGAGAAGTATTCTTTTTAAGCCTGTCATGAATACATCAGAAGTTTCAAGGTTTTTAATAACGATTTAAAACCTCATTTACAAAAAGTATTTTACACATATAAACACATATTTTCTGTATATATTTAACAGCAAAATATTCTAATAAAATGTGAAAATATTTTTATTTTAAATTATTAGGAAACAGTTTTCTACCCTGAGTCTGAATATAAACTGTTTCTTGCTATTAGTTAATGTTTTACGTAATTGTCTGTGTTCTTGTTTGACATAAAAGCTTGAAATCAATAGACCAGCTCTTTGATAGAGAACATGTTACTGTTTACTCATAACGCTCAATAATTTTTTCTCTTTTCACTTAGTCTTCCCAAGACCTATTCTTGACAGTTCAGAACTTTGATCTCTGAAAAACAAAAAAGCCCCAAACCCTTGTTTGAACCACCTAACTGTAAGGTTTCACCAAAATTTGCTATCTTACTAGTTTGCTGGACCAGATTTCCCAGATGCCTCCTGAAATGCTTGCCAGGTTGCTATGTAGTCAGCATTATTTGTCTTTTAATAATGACGTCCGTTTGTCATCTGTGGTACCAGACAGAAGACTTGTGTACATGGGCTCTCCTTGAGTGAGCTGATTCTTTTCCAGCAGTAGTCAATCAAGGTTTTGCTGTCCAGCATAATATGAAGTCACGATGAACCTAATAAAAGTTCACTGAGAACTCTGAAACTTTATTTAAATTTTTTCTTTTCATCTGTCTTGTTTTTCCACTTATGCGTCATAGTAAATACAGCTTTTTGCTTTTGTGTTAAATCTGTGTTCATCTGCAGGGACTGATTCATGGCATCTAAAGGGTCAAATTCTCTGTCAAATGGTAGAAGCCTGAAACATTCCTGGAAATCATGGTATTGAAAGCTTATATGGGGTGACTATGAATATTGGTATGATTCCATTATGTAATTCATGGGTTTTGATGTAATTAAAACATAATTGCTGCTAGCAAAATACTAAAATAGGAGTAATCTCAATCCAATACAAACAAAACCATAATGTGACCTATACTATTTCTCTTTATTCTTTTCATCTGCAAAAGCATAATGATCCCTTATCCACTGCAACAATTTCACACTCATACATTCTTTCCAATTTTATATACTTCCCATCAAAGGACAGGTATGAAGCACTTCATATGCAATATATGAAGAGAATTTTCTAAAGCTTCTGAATGATAAGCTTTCCAGCAGATTTGTCCTCTGATCTCATGGGAGCTGCTATTTTTGACCTGGTCAGGATGAGACTTGTGTGAACTGAAAGCTCCAATATCTGGTATTTACACCAGTGCTCAAGCTAATACCAGCTCCAGCTTGCCTTATTTCTGTTTTTGTGTTCTAGATCTCTGTGCCAGCATTTGAAGTACATTTTTAACTCCAAAGTTTTAATTTCCCATGTGGTTTGTGCCATACAGTTAGGATTCAAGACTGATCCTGGTCAGATGTTGAAGCACTTCCTGTAGTAGTGGGTAGGCTTCCTGACCTGATTCTCCAACCCACACTCTTTCTGACTGCTTCCACTACCCCTTACTACTGTGGATACCGTTTTCCTAGCCAGACTGAAGTCTGAAGTTGTGTCTCTGGGCCTACATCTGTGCTTTAGATTTGATGCTGAAATAAGCTCATATGAGAAGCCTGTATATTTTGATCTTATTTCTACTGAGACACTAGTAAAAATAATTAAATTTTTAGGCACATCTGTGTTGTTACTAAGCTTTTCAGGGGAGGTTTCTATTTAATTATAACTAATTCTAATAACCAGAAGTAAAGTAGTTGTGCTGGGTGTTGTGGTGTGAGACATACTTTAAAAACACCTTGGTGTTTTGAAGATAATTTATCCAACCTGTGATGTCTGTGAAGTTTGCTATTATGTATTAAGAACTCAGGAGGTTTCTGGTGTCTGAAAGCAAGTGAGGTAGGTTTTTCTTAAGGTGTAGGTATCATTGAAATCAAAGTTTTCTTTGCTCTAACACCAGTGTTTCTGTTTATAATTTTTTACAAAAATAACTTCCTTAAGATGAAAATCTTTCAACTAAATCCCAGATTAGGCTGTGATTTGTAAATCCTTTTTATGATTCCAGGTATTACCTGGCTTGACAGGAAAAGGAACAATAAAATAATTGGTAATGAAAAATGATATTTTATATACATCTCAATACTCACAAAATAATGGACATTGATACTTTCATTTCTTAAAAAATACAGATTTCTATACAGATTATTAATGTTAATGATAAGCTTGGGAAACACCCATGAGACTAACATAGGGCCAGCATTACAGGAAACACTGGGCATGCTAATGTGTTCAAGAGCTGTGTTTTGTACAGCTACATATGAGAATTGTGAATCTTGTACAAGACTCTGTGATGCCCATCTGTTTTCAGTCATTTTTCATGGTTTGCTTGGTCAAAATTGGTTTACTGCTACTGCCTTTAACTTCTGAAAACTGACTTGGGCAGAATAACTTCTCTCCCTGAAACAATCAGAAAAAATTGAATGAACAGAAGTCTCTTTGCCACAGTTAAAACTTCAGTTGTACTACTTCTGTTTTCAGTGAACTAAGGTATCTGTGGAAAGAATGCTTTAGTATTCCGGGATATTAGCCTAGCATTTGGCAAACCTCAATGCAAGTCCAGGCTATGCTATCCATTATATGAAGGTGATCAAGTTGCACAGCCCTCCTGTTTTTATTCTCTGATGAAATTCATTTTGCCTGCAACAGACGAGAAACTGCACAACATGCAGGTGTTTCTTGGTTTACAGAAGGCAGAGATCCTCCTCTACAAGGTACTTCACACAAAATACTAGAACATCTGGGTACTGTAAACCCATCACTTTCAAGATGAATCACAGAATCACAGAAACGGTCTGGTTGGATACAGCAGGTGATCTGCTCCAGATTCTCAGCTTTATCAGGGACGTATAGAATACATTGCCCAGGATTGCAGCCGCATGGTTCTTAACTGCCTCCAGCGACTGCACAGCCTCTCTGGGCAACGCGTTCTAGTGCACGATCACTTGCACACTTAAGTTCTTTCTCATATTCAGGTTGAACTTCCTGTGCGTCAGTTTCTGTCAGTTGCCTCCTGTAATTTCATATGAAATATGTAGGATCTCCTAAAATTCACTGTAAATGTGGGTCGCTGCCTTTTAAGTTCTCACGCATTCACGCAGACTGCTTTTGGAACAAGCATCCCAGCGCTGCTGCAGCACCCGCGTGGGGGAAAAGCACAGGCAGAAAGTTACGGTAGATCATGTACCGTACAGTAGACTGTGTGTGTGTGCGCGCCTGCCCGCATGCCACCCACCGGCAGCTCCTGTGGGCCGCATCCGCCAGGGCTCGCTGCGCACCCAGCGCGGGCCGCGCCGCTGTGGGGACCCCCGGAGCCCGGCCCCGCCCGCCCTCACCGCCCGCCCCTCACCGCCTCCCCGCGGCCGCGCTTCCAATGGGCGGCCGGGACTGGGGTGGAGGGTGCCGGGCCCCGGCGGCCGCGGGTTTATAGCGGAGGGGTTGGAGGCGAAATCGTAGCAGAAGCAGCAGGAGAGGAAGGCAGCGTCGCAGCGATGGAGGGCGGGCGGCAGGTTGCGAACTTCGGCGCCGGGCCGGCGAAGCTGCCGCGCTCCGTGAGTAGGGGCCGGGCTGGGGCTGAGTGTCCTCGTTCCCCCGGCTTCCCGCGGGATTCCGGCTGCAGAGCGAGGGCTGGGGAAACTTTAGTAAATACTAATTACAAGAGTTTACACGCACAGCGCCGAAACTCCGTATCTTCTCCCCATCTCCAACGAACTGCCCTGAAGAGCTCGGATTTTTGGAAGCGAGCTCGAGTGCGATTCTTAGAATACTTTCTAGGTGTGGTGGTGTGGTTTTTTTGTTTTGTTTTGTTTTTTGTTTTTGTTTTTTTTTTCTTTTCCCTGTTGGATGATATGGCACCAGCACCTATATCCTTAGTTTTGGATGGGAAGTAGGACCTAAGCGCACAAAGATAGCTCTGTGCAGTGTGAGATTTTTTCAGTTGATAAATAGCATGGTAATTCCCTGAGACGCCTTTTTGTCAGAAGGTTTATGGTGTACACTCAACCCTCTGGAAAGTTGCATCAGCAGCCATGGATTATCCAGTTACATATGGAGAGGGGTGGTTTCTGCCGAACTGTACGTTCCTGACTTTCAGTTTAAGGGTTATCTACTGTGGAATTTTTTGTTGTTGCTGTTCTTTTTTTAGTTCCCTTCGCAGTATTCTTCATTATTTTATGTGTTATTTCCTTTAAAAAAATTTCTTTAGATATACAGGTTTGCTGCAGAGCAACTTTCTTGTTTTTATTTGTTTGGGTTTCTTTCTCCTCCCATCTCTTTTCTCGAGGAAATGTCCTTTGTGGATAAGGTTGCAAAGAAATTTGTTCTCTGTCGAGTTCTAGATTCTGAAAGGGGCACTACCACAGTACCCAGCTCTCTGACAGAGACGGCTAAAAACTGGTTTGAGGAGTGCAGGTGGGCACAGCTGAGCTCCCTATTATTAATCTGTTTACTCTCTTGAAAATGCTGTGTTCTTGTGTGAACTGCTGTATCACCTCTATAGTTTGTTTCTCTTGATAGTGGGCTGATGCTGCCCATAAAGCACTCAAACTTGGTGAAGCAAGAAGATGGCGCAATTCATAGCGATTTGTAACGGGTGCTGTAGATGTCTGTTCTGAGGCATGTGCAGATCTTCAGATGAAGAATGTTACTAACAGAGTAGGATTTTATCAAGTAGCAAACACTACTCTAATAGTCTGTGTGTTCTCCCTTACTTTCTTTGCCTCCTTCTCTGGCATGGATAAATTTGCTTGTAAAATGTGGTAGTTAAAACTTCACAATGTTTTAGTTGACCTTTTGGTAGCCAGCTGTTACAGTTGACAGACCATGCAGATACCCTGTCAGCAAGGTTTCTTATTCCTGAAATTGCCCAGAGTGTGCAGTTTCTTGTCAGATCCTAGGCATGCAGCATTAGTTTGGTGGCTGTTCTACTGGGGCTCCCTCTTCTCCTAATTCCTGTAGGAACTGCCAAGAGTGATCTGGCTCTTGGACAAGAATTCACTGAAATCAGAAGCTGCAAATCTAGAATCTCATGCTACTTTGTTGATACTCAAAAGCTATGGGAGAAGGCAGAAAAAAAGTGGATGGCGCTACTTGGCTAGGACTTTTCGTGATCTGGGGTTTTTTTTTTAATTGTTTCACAATGTTGCTTAATTTCTTTCTTAACTCTCAATAAGATAAAGTTCATCTTCAAAAAGTGTGGAACTTCATTTTGTGGAACCAGTCATTGTCATGTTGGCTCAGTTTAAGGTATCCAATTCCCCAAGCTGATCCTTCTTATGTTTTCTTCATTACTTTGGTTGCCCTATTTGCACCAGTCAAGTGAAAGAACACAGGATGGAGTGGTGGGAGTGGTTATTTAGGATGCTTGCTTAGAAAGAGTTTGTATACAAACATTAGATGTTCTGTAAAAGTTAAGAGTTCCATTCAACTCCTAGAAGTCGTTCAGATATCTGTAAATGTAGCATTTGAAAAAATAACTTGAAACAAGCATATGATTTAAGTTTGCTGTCTTAAGAAAAGCCTTAAGCTTCTAGGTACAACATTGTATTTGTGACTATACTTCTGTTAATATCACTTCACAAGTGTCAGGTTACTGCAATATGGGGCAGCTGGCATAGGCATGATGCATCAGAGACTCCAGATAGTGGAAAATTCCCTTAATTTATTTCTGGATTTTTTTTTTTTTGTTTTTGTTTTGATAGGTATTATTAGAAGCACAGAAAGAATTGGTGGACTACAAAGGACTTGGTATAAGTGTTCTTGGTAAGACTTTAAAAAATCTACATTTTTCACGATTTCGATGTTTAACTGAATTATTTAATAAGACTTTCTGATCTTGGTATTTTGGCTCTATTTCTAATGCCAGTATAGATGTTATATCTATGCTGCATGAATGTGTATAGATACCATATAGATGCATAGCATCCTTCCCGTTAGGAAGGCAGCGCTGTCCTGCGATAAGGAGGAAGTGTCTTCTGTGCCATATGGGTAGCTGGCTTTTCAGCCCCAGTTGCATAAAAGATTTATGCATCAAGATGGTGAACATTTTATTAGTCTGTGAAACTGATTAGTTGCTAAAAGTAGAATGTGCTGCTGTCTCTGCACAATGAGAGTAATGTTTAAATTGCACATCTACACACAGAAGGCAGCCTATGGACTTTAAAAGGATTTACTGTGTAACTGTTCTTAGTGTTTACTTAGGTTTACTGTGTGAAGAAGCCTTGCTAAAGGTAACAGAGCAAAACAAGCTCCTGTACTTTATGATACACTTCTTACAGCGTTAGCAGGAGAGAAGGTCCTTAGCATGAAGAAAAACCTTTCTAGAGACTATTTTTTGTACCTGCAGATGTTGTTGTTCCTAGTGGTAGTAATGTCATATGGGTGCCTAATGTCAATGAATAGGATTTGCCTGTACCTGGACAAGACTGCAAGTGTAAGTCTTCTGTGGGTATTTAGGAGTATTTAAGTACTTAAAGAGGAGTAGGAACTGGGAAGGACAACCTTCAGGTATTTTGTGTCTGTAGTGTAAAAGATTTGAAGCTTAAAATAATTTTAAAATCAAATTCATGTATTACCATCTTGTTTCATGTTATTTCTTCTCTCTGTTCTTGTTCTCAAAGAAATGAGCCATCGGTCGTCAGATTTCACAAAAATTTTAAATACCACGGAAAATCTCATGCGTGAATTGCTGTAAGTGAATTACTTTTTGCTTATTTTTATGTTGTGTGTGTGCTAGTTGCATCAGTAGTGTCTAATGTGGAGATCTTTCTTGAAAGCACCTCTTTGGTGGTGTTTCTTATGCATGGGCACTGTGTATCATAGAGTAATAACCTTGGGGAGGACATTGATATTCTGTTTGATGCTTTTATTCTTGAATGTGACAAAGTGTTCTCATTAGGTTCAGATGCTTTTATATGTCTGTCTGAGTTTGTTTTGAAATTTTGATTTTTATCACCTTCATAGAATTTATGAAGGACATGAACTAAAAGAGTTAAGTGCACACAATAAAAATCAGTTGTCTAGTGGTATAAATGTAATTTGCACATTGTCCATGAGTCCTATTTAATTAACAAAAGCTCTGTAGATCAGTGTTAGAATCACAAATCAGCAGCCCTTTTCCAACTTGTAGAGTGACACATTAAAAAAAAAATTGAAATAAATATATAATGGATTAGAATTACTGTTCTCATAGTAGTTAATAATGTTGGTCATTTAACACAAACCTTTGACCCTCAGTCACAGCCAGAGTCATTGACAAAGGTATTTTAATAAATAATTTGAATATGTAATTTTTGTGATTGTATGAGCAACTATTTTTTCACTTGTCCTGCATGTATACTTTACTGTATTGTTGCACTTTCAAACTGAAGAGTCTCAAAGCTGAGTGCTACTCTAAGCACTTTGGTGTCGTGTTCTTAGCCTGACAGAAAAGTCATGAAGCTAGCAATAGATAAATTAAAAGTCAACATTAGTTGTGAGGGAATATCTCTCAAGTTTGTGTTTACAGCTACTCAGGAGTGAGTTTGTTTAATGCAGTGCCAGGATTAGGGAGGGAAAGCTTTTTTCAGCAAATTTTTATCATTAAAATTCATTTCATTTGCTCTTAAATATTTAAGCTGTTTCTCAAGACCAGTGTTGAGATAAGGTAGTGGGACTTGATCTAAACTCTAGGCAAAGAGTCTTCTAAAATGACAACATTCTTCTTCAGTCACAGTTAAATGCATTGTTGTATCAAGTTGTATGCATCCTGTGTCACCTTGGAATAACATAAATGGTTCTTTCTTTTGTGCAGAAATATACCAGATAACTACAAAGTTATTTTCCTTCAAGGAGGTGGATCTGCTCAGTTCAGTGCAGTCCCACTTAACCTTATTGGTTTAAAGGAGGGAAGACAGGCAGATTATGTGGTTACTGGAGGCTGGTCGGCAAAAGCAGCTAAAGAAGCAGAGAAGTATGCCAAAGTAAATATTGTTCATCCCAAACTAGGAGCCTATACAAGTAAGTTGATGATTGCATTTATCCATGTGAATGCTTAGGTTTTGACTTACTCTAAAAATGGATCAATGTTCTTCTAGTTGAATGTTAACTAGAGTTGACTGCCCAGCACTCAAAGAATGTCTGCTGCATCTTTCCTTGTTCACCACTGGGAGATTTGTTAAATGGCTTAAGAGTTTCCACCAGAAAAAAATGGTAAAATAGGGCTGAGCAGATACTGGGAAATAAACGGCAAGGAACAAGTGTCTAAGTAGGGAAATGGTCTGTGTTCTCTCAGATTTTTTAATATTTACCTGAGATCTTAAGTGAGTTACAGGGATATTGTGAGGTATTTCAATTTCATGTACACTCAGTAATGAGATTGCTCTAAAATTCAGAAGCAGGTCTGAGATTTTACTGTTGTTGACCCAGGATGTGGGAGACCTGAATTCTGTTACCTGCTTTTAAGGATTCCTAAATTATTCTCTTTTCCACCAATGTGGCATTGAATATACATAAATAATTCTTGGAGCAGGAATACATGAGATCTAGTTTCTATTACTGCTAGTTTTGCTTACTTTTTTTTCCCTCTGGTCTAAATTACAACACTTGAACTAAAAAGAGTGGCAACAAGAAAGACAAAGAATATCTCTGTATAAGTTAGTGTATTAACGGGTGATTAGGGCACTAACTTGGAAAGTAAGTTTATATTTACTGTTAGGCACTGGAAGAAATTGAACCTACAACTTTCCAGTCTGGGGGAGTGTAATTCAGCATTTTGTAGCTGTAGATAAGAGGAGAGGCAGTTAGTAATGATGGAGACAATAGCACCATCTCCCACCCCTCCCTCCACCTCCCTTCAGGTCCTGGAGGAGAAAAGAAAGGGAGAGCAACTATTTGTTCTATGCCAAACCTGTTCTGTGCTGTCAGGACATGCCTGTATATTGCCTGTTGACAGAGGAAATCTGTTTTGTAAATCAGTTGCAAAGCTTAAAATGGTAGAAAGGTAGGTAACCTTGTGTTTGTTCAGCTTGGGCAAGACTTAAATGCTTCTGGGATTTCACAGAAACAAAGCTTTAGAGAACTTTGCTAGTGAGAATTTGGATGTTTCAGTGGTTCCAAAGGCAGCAGGGAGATTCTTGTGCTCAGTGTCTGAAGTCCTCTGAAATGCTGTTTTGAACCCCTAGGGCAGTAGTTTGTAGTCTGGAATTGCAAACTCGATGAAAATCATTTGAAGAATAAGGAGTGAAAATCTTTTAAAAAGGTTTTGCAAACTTAATGGTGGCTCACCAGAGAATTTTGGGAATGCACTGGTGTATTGGCTTTGCAGATGCATTATCTTCCTGGTAACAACATAATTAATAGTCTATATGGCAAAAATGGTCTTGGTTTGTGCTTAAGTTTCATGTTCAGGTAAAACTGCTTGCCAAGAAAATTACTTGTCTCCAGTGACCTCTGGGTTTCTTTTGTGTCTCTTAGGCATTCCTGACCCAAGCACTTGGAATCTTAATCCAGATGCATCTTATGTGTATTATTGTGCTAATGAAACTGTTCATGGTGTAGAGTTTGACTTTGTACCGGATGTCAAAGGAGCAGTCTTGGTTTGTGATATGTCATCAAACTTCCTGTCCAAACCTGTGGATGTTTCCAAGGTAAACAATTGGATACAGAGACTGCACAAAGCATTTTCAAAATTTAATGCATATAGTGAAGCACTTTGAAATGTCTAATGTCTGGCTAGAGATGCTGAGCAGTGAAATTAAGGAAGTTGTGTTTTGTTAATTGAGTATCTGGTGATGGAGTGTTGAAATTTCAGGTTTGAGGTTTCAATATCTATTTGTTTTCCTTTTTCTCATAAAAATATACCTAACTATGTGGAAATTGCTCATGGTAATAACTGCCCAAGATTATTTATCTACTGTGTGATCTTCACTGATGAAGAAAATACCTGCTAAAATAAAATAACAGCTAAAATAAATATCTTCTAAATCGTATTTATTCTGTAGATAGTGTACGGCTGCAGCGGATACTGTGAATCAGTTTTTTTAATCCTTTTACATGAATCTGTAACCTCTTTTAAGCTCCTGAAGCTTCTTCTACATCATGATTATGGTGTCTGTTTCATAGATAGTACACAGGTAGTTACTATTTTGTAAAGTATACTGTGAGTAGAAGCGTTATTGACTAGTGGAATAGCATGTTTGACATTTCTTACCTGTGTATAGCAAGAGGAGTAGTTGTTATTGCATTCGACTAGATCTTTCCTGATCTGCCTCTTTGAGCAAATTTTATGATGATTGTTCTGAAATAGGGGATGGGTTGAAAATACTGTGAACTGTGTAGGAATTTGTTTTCAGAATTTGCTTGGAGTAGTGTGAAATTGCAACAGGCTGCCTTGAGAATTATTTGCAGTTATTAAATAAACATTCAGCAAACTGTTGTGAAATTTGTTGTGATTATCTTCCTCAGCTGAGTAGCTGTAAGTGCACTTTGAAGTCAGAATTTCTGCTAACTCTTCTTTTAACCTACAATTTACTAGTTTTCAACACAATCTCCGTTATTACGCAATAATAAGAACTAGAAGTGAATGCAAGTACCAAGTTCTTTTCTTCTTCCTTTGAAAGTTTGGTGTGATTTTTGCTGGTGCTCAGAAGAATGTTGGCTGTGCTGGAGTTACTGTTGTAATAGTACGCGAGGACTTGCTGGGATTTGCACTGAAGGAATGCCCTGTTGTACTGGATTACAAAACACAGGCAGCAAACAGCTCATTGTATAACACTCCACCGTGCTACAGGTAACTCACCCTGCTATGTGATGTCCCTCACTCAGAAAGCTGCCGCACTGCCATCTGCTGCTCTTATCTAGAAAGGCTTCCAAAGTTGCCTATTTGCCCCCAAGCCACTGATACCTTGGAGTGTTCCACGTGATTCCCGTGGAAGCACGGGATGAGTCCAGCCCTGTGGCTGGAGCAAGCCCTAGGCTTTGTGTTGTCTAGTGCGACTAAGACATAGAGGATGTAGTCTTTTTCAAAGGAAGTATTATGTGTCATAGCTTCGTTGTAGAAGTTTCAGGATGCAGTTCTGGTTTACATGAGCACAGCTATAGTCAATTCAGTGGTGATGCTTCACTCATTGCAGGGAGGTAATTTGGCACTTAGACTTGCTTCTTTGATCACTAAATACAGTTTGATTTAGTGATAGAGCTTGATCAAATGATTGATCCATTTCTTCCCGACATTGTTCTCAGCATTTGAACCTCCAGATCCCCACTGACTTTCTTTACTGAAAAATGGTAAATATTATTATGATTAAAGTTTTAAATAATATATTACAAAAAATGTATTCTTTTAATTTTTAAAAGTATTTTTTGTTCATTCTACATCTTTCACTACTGTTGGTTTTGAAATGAAACTGTAGAAGAATTTTTTAAAAGGCATTTTAGTGGTTGCTTTGCTTTACTCTCTTGTATATTTTTGCATAAGTCTTTGACTTCTGTCTCAGTGTTTGGTCTGGGATCCAAAGATAAAATTGATCTAGCTTTGTAATCATTGCTAGCAATCAAAATCATAAAATTGCCATGTATCTGATGATTTCACTATGCAAGAAGCAGATCAAACTACAGCTTACTTTTTAAAAACTGCTATCTTGTAGCTTCTGATAACTAGTTAAGTGGTACTTTGCTACTAGAATTTTTAGATGTTGAGTCAGTAGTTTCTACCCATTCTTAATCTGAAGAGTTTTATACCAGTGCCCTCTGAAATGATTATTTTAAAAAAGATCTTCAATTTAGGTATCTTTTTTTTTTCAGAAGCTTTTAAAATTACTTCAAAAATAAAGATTTCCTTTTCATTCAGATAATTTGATAATGCAATTTTATACTGATGTTTAGTCTCAGCTCTTATAGCTTGTTTGTATGTTCCAGAACTGCAAAGTTAGGTTGCCTAATGATCTTTGACACATATTGAATGTACTGTGCAGACCAGTAGTACAGTGATTCCTGTATATAAAAACCCTGTAACTTAATTCCATCATTACAATTAATATCACTTCATATTTTACTGAATTTAAGTGTCTCTGAATTTGCTGATTGTCACTGCAGAGTGTACTATTGCAATGATATAGGAGCAGCTATTTTTATCAACAGAACAGTAAATCTTGTGAACATTTGTTTATGCCAGATTTTAGAGTGCAGAACTAGTTCCCCCATGTTGTGTGCATACTGTACTGTATGTAGTGCTTTAATTATGTATTCTTTCTGGCAGCCTGTCTGCCCTGTTGGCTGGGTACACCCAGTAAGAATTATATATACAATGTTTCCAGATTTTGGTCTGCTCAATGTAGCTTTGTAACACAGGCAGTATGTATTTCTTTTCCAGTGCTTGATGAAACCTCAATTTCATGATTTATTATTTGCCTGACTGCCAAGTCACACATACTGTTTTTGGACACTGTATACTTGAAAGTGCCAGGTTTTAAATCCAGCCATTCATGTTCTCCAAGTACAAAGCTATTTCCATTTGAAAAACTGAAGTTCTACTTAATCTCAGGACTTGGACACAGTGTTGTTCCTCTGATTTGAAAAGCAAAGCAAATCAAATTTTGCAGCCTTAATTTAGCCATTGCAAAAAACTTCTGAAAAGAAAGTGCTGCTTTAGCTATTACTCTCAGTATCTGACAGTAGCCTTTAAGAGAGTAGTAGGAGGTTAAGGGAACTTCAGATTAAGTTGAACTAATAGACTTTCTCCTTTCTCATCATTGCCTTGCCGGATTTCACTTTATGCTACAGACTCACATTGGAGTACACGCCAGAATCCAGAATGTAACAGGCTGAAATGTTGGCAGGATGCACATCTGTTTGGCTTGGCCCTAACTGCCTGTTCCAGTTTAAGGAACTGGCAAAGCTTCTTAGTTCTCTTTTTCTCTGCTCTTTTCTTTGCACTTTTTAATGGTTTGCTGGCAAATAGGCAGGAAATATTAGCTGAATTTGCAAAAGCTACTTCAGCAAGATGTTGAATTTAATTAAGGTGATGCTAATGGCTTTAACCTCATGGCACTATATAGTTGACTCTTTGACCCTATCTGTTTAGCTAAAATTAACAATGAATTTGCTATAAAAATCTCATTTGCAAAATAAAATGCATTTTGCACTTAAAATTGTTCCAGAAATATTCTTTTGATTGACGTGAAAGAAGGATAAAAGGTTTTAGCTGTCTGGGTTTTTGTGAATGACTTTAAGGCTGACTTCCAAGTTCACTTGTCAAAACAGTTTTGCTCAAGGAAGTGAGGGCAACAGGTGAATACAGCCCTGCATATTTATCAAGGGCATATACTTTACTTAAATCCTTTAGAGTAGTTGATAGTGTGTTGTCATAAATGTGGCTAGATTGTGCTGTCAGAGCTGTAAGGTACTTCCTATAAATGGCAGTCTGTAGCTTTGGTTATTCTGCAGCCTTTCTAAAGTGTTCAAGGATTTGGTACTGGCATCCCTTTAGAAATAAAAAGCAGCAAAATTTAAAACAGCCTTCTGCTAGATATGTGTTAGGCAAACTTGTAGGGTAATGTTCTCTGAGCACTCCCTTGGAATCAATAATGAAGGGATTCATAAGAATGCACTTGTTGGATATAGGCCATAAAAACTTGTGAGCAGGTTTTTATGTAAATTGTTGTAGTCATGGGAAATGTCTGAACTTGAACAAGCTGAGTTTTGTAGCAAAAGCACAAAGGCAAAAGACCTCAAGGATTTTTTTATGTTGCACTTAGTAACTAGCATTGAAATTCTTGGTCTTAAGCCATGTGATGCCAGTAGGCTTCCAGATCTCTACTAAGAACTTGACTGGTAACGAATAATTAAGTGTGATACATCATAATTTGTTTTGCCAAAATTCACTGTTTGTGTGGGTAAAAGGTCTTTGTAGACAGAAATGGGATTAGAGTTCTTATTTTTAACATTTGTGAAAATATGGTTAAATTTCTGGGAGATTTATGTTCATGTATTTGAGATTTACTCTTGTATTTTTGCTAGAGCAGCTGCAGAGGGCAAATTCTATTAACTTTTTTGCTAAATCTGGCTCCTTCTAGGCAGTTGTGTAGTCCTTGCAGGCAGGGCCTGACAGGAAGTTGTGTAGCCAGTGAATTGGCAGTGCATGAAGCATGTCTGGGGATGTCTTTGGGAGACCTGCAGGGCTGCAGGATGCCTGAAGGACATGTCCTTCTATGGTACAAAGGATTTAGCTGGGTCCAACAGATATGTATGGCATTTGAATTTCAGGATATTTTATCTGTGTCCAGAAAACATTGTCTGTTTAGAGTTGTCATAACTTGTAAAATAGTCTAGATTTTGATTTGTTAATCTTAACTGCCCTTAAATCAAACATGGCATTTTGTTGCTGAAACATTTTGTAAACTATTAGACAAGACTTACATTTTTCCTGTTTGAATAATTTCACTGAAAAATGTTCTTTTCTTTTGCAGTATTTATATCATGGGATTGGTACTTGAATGGATAAAGAATAATGGTGGAGCTGCAGCTATGGACAAACTTAGTTTAAGCAAGTCACAGATGATTTATGATATTATTGACAAATCTAATGGATTTTATGCGTAAGTTACTACGCTTTTCCCCTTTGCTTCAATATTTGCTACATAACCAAACATTCATAACTTTTGAGAGTTTATTTGTATTTTTGAAGTCACCTTGTTTGAGGACTCCTAGAGATACAATTTGTGCAAACCATTCAGTTGGTAACTGTCCAAGGATAAGTCTCATTCCAGGAGGAAGTTTTTTCAACTTATCTTGTATAGATCAGTAGTGAACCCTACAAAAACATATTCTGAACTGAATGAAACAGGAGTGTGGAAGAAGAGCATACAAAAAATAGATATGCAGATTTGGTTTGTATGCTTACTGAATCTCTTGGGGAAATATAGACCAAAACAGAGAAAATTGCACATAAGAAATTTTAGAGACCCCTTTGCGTTGTATTTTCCCTACCACCTTCCAGGAGTCAAAGACTACTTTTTCTCTGTCAAGCAGAGCATTTTTATTATCTAATTGTGCTAAGTTCTGGAACAGTTCCTGAAAAAAATAGAAGATCAGACCTCAAATGGAATATATTTTTTTTTACTTTATGCACAGTTTATTTTCTTCAGTTATTTTTGCTCACTTTCCAAAGCAAATTTAGTCCTCTTGATTTTTACATAGACTCACAAGGTATTTTTGAGCTCTCTAGACCTATGCATAGTCAAAAGCTGATACTGTAATAATTTTAATATTTGCCAAACTCAGACTATTAATTAACCATAAAACAGCAAAATATTTTCCTTCACCTTCATTGTAAAAGCAACAGTGTGGGGACCTAATTTACTTTCAGGTCAAAGTTAGAATAGAGAAAATTAAATTTGGATTTTAAATTAAAGCTGTCTGCAATCATAATTGGCAGGGATAAAGTTTCATCATAATATTTAAAACATTCTTTTTATCCATTTAGTTAATGAGAACAGCTTGGCCTTTAGCATCACCGTGATCAGGATTGTGATCCTACTCCAGGGAAATCCTGGGAGTTTTTCATAAACATCAGAAAGCAAATGAAGCCTTGAAAAAAACCATTTTGTGACGAACAGAAATCTATATCTGGAAAGTTGGTCTGTAAGGCAGTGAGTGGGAAATGCAATGCAAATTGGATGGTAAATAGTCAGTTGGGAAAGCAGAACAAGCTTCACTAACTGAGCTGTACGCAGCTTTCTATGCAATACAGTTAAGACTGTGAATTTTTAAATTGTATCTATAACTAAAAGGAAGACTTAATTTGAAGCTGCTTTCCCAGCTGTAACATGGCACTTAATCTGTGGCATGCTTTCCTGAGTAAGCCATGTGACAAGCCATTTTGCAAACGGAGCATTTCTTCCATGAAGTGCTCTGTGCCATTGTAGTTTGTTTTTCAGTGTCTGTGCACTGAGTTACATCAGATGGCCTAGTAGCAACTGGATATTGTAAAAACTTAACATGACTGCATGGGAGTGCTTTGAAACATAGGTCTTTCTATTCCTGGTTGAACCTGAAGTAGAAGATCTTCACAGGCAGGTGTTATGATGGATCTTTTTTTCTTTTCATCATGGAGACATCTGGACAAAGGAACAAGAGAGGAACTAAAAAGAATGATACTCATTCTTTTCCAAATAGCATAATAATAGGTATGAAATTCACATGCAGTTTATGAAAACTCATTTACATTGAATGCCCGTAGGAATATACATCACAGCCTGAGAAAAATAAATCTGAAGGTTTCATATCTCCTTTATCAGTAGAAACACTAAAAAAAGATATTTAAATCTTCTCTTCCTCCCCCATCATTTCTTACCTTCACAAAATAGTTGAAGAGAAATTACATAGATCTTGAGTTTTCTACTTCAGATTAAATGGGAGTTTAAGATATTAAGGAGCTGTGATGCATCTCATGTAATGTTGTGGCCATGTATTCACTGCAAGATTTGTTTTAGAGGTACCTCTCCTCTACTTCATGATTCCAAGTAATGCTGATTTAGAAGACTGACTGAAATCACAAACAGAAATTTCTAATGTCTATGCAAATTTACTTATGCTGTGTTCTTATGCTTCCTTTAGTTCTGTTTAGCTGAGTGTAATTCTGGTAGTGCTTTTGACTAGTTGAGAAGTGTCAGTCTTTGAAGAAGAGAAGAAACTGCTTTAGACAGTCAAATTTCCCTGTAATTACCTCACTTATCCCAAGTAACTGTCTTCTTTATTTATTTTTCTTTTTTCTTTAATTTCGTCTGTATACAAGACATGTGTATGTTTCTTTGGCACAATTTTGAGCATGTCAGGGAGGATTATTAAGCCTTCCACTTTACCACTTCCATTATTACATTTGGTTAAAAAAGGAAGGTTACTTTCTTTTACAGAAAGTAATGACAATTTCAATTATGAAGGATTGACTTTGGTTCTAAACAGGTGTGATTATTCACTTTCTCAAACTGCATATAGCTGAAATACAAATTTACCACAAAGTGGGTTAAGCATTACATTCTGCAACCTTTCTAGATGTCCAGTGGAGAGAAAGAACCGAAGCAGAATGAACGTACCTTTCCGCATTGGCAGTGTCAAGGGGGATGAAGCCCTGGAAAAGAAATTTCTTGAGAAGGCCGTGGAACTTAACATGATATCTCTGAAAGGACATCGGTAAGTATTAGTCAAGTGATACAGCATTAGGCATTGTGCATTGACTTGCCAGCCTTTCTCACACATAAGCTGTTCCTCATACTGGATTGGCAACACTTGAGAAAAGCAGTCTAGAGATTGTAATCAGAGATTGTTCGTGGCTCAGCTACTGCTTAGGTAAAGTGGTGGGCTTCAGAGAGCTTTATCCTTAATTCTGCTTTCTTCTGCAAATCTGTCTCTGTGGAGATGCCAAAGATGATCTCTTTTGAGGTCAGATTGTATCAGTGTATAAAGCCTCTCAGGTGGCTTGTCTACCTGGTTGCAAGAGTTCTTTCCCATGTTCAGTACTGTTTGTGGGATGACTTTTTTGATGTCATTGGGCTACAGCTTTGGAGCTGTAAATAACTAATAAATACTAAGCTGCTTAGGTTGCAAGTTTGCTTTGAAGAATTAAATATTGCTTCTCATGCACGTAAATGTGAATTTTGTAATTTTAGAGTAGGAATAGATTTAAATGTCTGTGACTGCTACTAATGTCTTTTTTGGAATATACAAAACTTTTCTGTTTTTTTTTTTCTCCTCTCCTGCTTTCAATTCAGGTCTGTGGGAGGAATCCGTGCCTCTTTATATAATGCAGTGACTGTAGAAGATGTTCAGAAGCTTGCAGCATTCATGAGAAGCTTCATGCAAATGCATCAGTCATAAATGGGTCAGAGCAATGCTGCACATCTAAGAAATAAAAGCTAAAGGGTTTAAACATTACTGTGGTACTGCACGGCTGTAGCGCACAAGTTTTATTTTCTTTTAGTTCCTGTAACAATTTTAATTAACTGAATGGGACAGAGGCCCAGTCTTGCAATAATGTGGCAACTTTAGCTTTGCTGAAGATGAGGATCCCCAGACTGATCATGATTGATTCCAAAATATGAAAATGTGTGGTTACAACATGAATAACATTGTAAGATGCTCTGGATCTGAGTCTGTTTCTCACTTCTAGTTCAAGTGACTTCAGCAAGGCCTTCTTTTTAGTAAAACTCAGGAAGCAAAAATCTGTCACAAGCTCTCTGTAATGCTTTACAAATACTCTGTGACTGCATAATGAAGGTAAACTAACATGGTCTCTAGGGACATCTAGTTGGTTTATGGGGTATATTCCGACAGTGTACCACGAGTAGTAGTTAGGTGTTAACACCAGTGTTCCTAACTTGAGGATCTGGCCTTCAGACTACTGCTCCAATGCTGGAAGTACTAGCATAACCATTGCAAGTAATTGTGGTTAAAGTCTGCTGGACTGGGCATTTCTTCCTATTAACATTTATTAGTTTAAAGCTAAGATTCATGAGTCTGATTAAATAAATTTTTAAGATGTTTTTTATTTCTCTGTGCATTGGGTGTATTGAACTCCTAGGTTATTAATGTTATATTCTTATTTTGGAGCACGCATATTTGCTGCTGCAAAAAATTTACTTTCCATTTGTTAACCTTGTGCCAGACTGGATTGCTATATTCCACACAATGGGCCTGTGATGACTTTGAGCCTAAAGTGAAGCAGACTTCTTTGTCTGGTGTTTCTTAAGTGTTTTCCCTCTCTACTTACTCCAGTATTTGTTTTACCTTTTCATTCTTTCAGTTCTGTAGCCTTTTTTTGTGGAACTTTGTCCAAATGGAGTAAATAATAGTCTTTGCTTTCTCCTGACACTACAGTGTACTTTCGGTCCCACTTTCTCACTTGATCCTTCTAGCTTACTGCAGATGTTGATGCTTTGGGCTAGAGAGGTCACTGTGGTTACACAAAGATCTCCAGAAGATCTCCTGTTATAGAACCCTTGAGTTACTTTTTTTCTCAGCTTGTGATTTTACTGCTAATGCCCATATATTGACCTTAATCTCCTATTTTAACTTGTGCAGAAGCTATCTGCTACTGTCAGAGTGTTTAGCTTTACTACAGCTGGTTTCAGACTAGACTCTTTGGCACACAATGGGGATTTCTTTTTCTTTTTTTTTTTTTAATTTTTGTGTAACGTCAGTACAGTGGTAAGAATTTATTAATGATAATGATGTACTATCCCTTTGTTGATGGAACCTCAGAACAAGTCAGTGTAATGTACTGGAGTTTACTTACATTCCTATCTGGAAATTCATCCTTACCATTTGGAGATGGTAACAATACAACTTAATGTAACTCAAAGTATGTAAATTATGTGAAAAAAATAAAATTTAATCATGCCATGAGGAGAAGTACCATTGTGTTTGAAACTTTTTGATTTTGTCACTTTCAGGATGAAAATCAAGACTAATGTGTGTTAAAATGTCAGATTCTGGTATACTCTTTTTCCCTAAAAAGCAAGCTTCCCTCTTATATGTTTTATTTCTTTCCAAGAAGAGTCTTTCCCATAGGAGGCATGGAAACAAAAGTATTATTATAAATGCTTAAAGAAGCCTTTTTGCCCTGCTAATTATGAAAATCTAATTTGAATTCCATATTAAGCTTTTTAACTTTTTTTTTTAAGAGTTTTATGTACTTGCTTTCAACTGTAGCTTTGGCTTACCTCTTTCCAAAAAATAGGCAACCTTTCTATATTATAATACCCTTGCATTCCTCCTAGTAAGCATGCTTTCTTGTGTGTTTACAAAAAGCATGCATTGATTTGTGCAGCTGATTAATGAGTCGAACAAGGAATCTCTTGCTGCTTCTGAATTGTGCTTAGCATCTTGTCAATTTTTTTAACCCAGTAAGGCAAAAATCAGGTAGAATTAAAATACAGAGTGAAGATACAAGAATTCTGGGAATACAGAAACAAGTCCTGAATGAATTGTTTACTTGATGTTTGTTTCAGACTAATCCATGCAGCAATTCTAGCCTTCCAAGCTGTTTGTCTATATTTGGGGTTTTGAGCCCTCGTGGACTGCAAAATCCTGATTCCCCATCAGATTGGTAAGAGGAATTTCAGCAACCTGTTGCTGGGACTCCTGGTCTTTTTTTCTCATCAGCACTTAGAAGCTGGGTCAGTAATTTCAGTGTTTTGGAAGTAGGGCTCCATTGGTGTGATACGAATACTCTGGAGACATAAAAAGGTTTTAAAAATAAAGAAAATACTGGTCTCATCGCAGTTTCTATGCTCCCGGAGTCAAATCCTGGCTAGCTCCAGACCCCAGTGTGGAAACCTGATAGTGGACTGAAGGCAAAAGGCAAGAGGCACTCTTTTTTTCCTCGGGACATGGTCCCAGCTTTATTCCGAAACCCAAGCTCCAGAAGAAAATAGGGGATGGGACCTTTTCTTGGGATTTTATGCCCATGGAAAAAGGGGCAGAGAAGGGGGAGGAACCACAACCAATGGGAGGCAACCTGGGGGCAGTGTAGGGAGGGACCAACTACAGGATACCACCACCAGAACCCAGAGGGGGGTAAAGAACCATGTGCAAAATAGAATAAAATTACTTTTGTGTGCAAATATGACAAACCACCCAGTGAAATGAACTAACTACTTAGTGCAACACAACATCACTTGAGTTGGCCCATATAGAGGGAATCCTCAGATGAGCTCTTTTCAATGAACAGTTCTTTCAGTTCCTTTTCTAGTGACTCATCTCCTAGCTCTTGCGTATGATTTCACAAAGGCATGTCCTAGCATTCTCCTTTGTAGTATAAAAGTCTTTGGCTAATGTCTTTCCCAGACCTGGCCTAAAAACGGAAAGCTGCTGAGAAAGCTGCATGCTCCTTCTGTTTCTGGTGTGTGCATGAGGGATTCTTTAGTCCAGATGCCAACTGTCTTTCAGGAAGGTACCATGTCCCAGAGATTCCTATCAGTTGTCTGTGGTAAGAACTTCCTATGGTAGTCCTATTGCTATCTGTAAGCCAAGCAAGAATTAAATAAGAATTGGAAGTCTGAATTGCCACATTCTTATTTAACCAGTAATTCTAGTGGAGAGAAATGATTCATATAGGCAGCAGTGTAGGGAGTCCTGCTCTTGTGTCAGCTGATGCTCTATATTTTCAAATGTTTTCCTGTTTCTGTTTAAATTAATTTCATTTTTTTCTTTTCAACTTGTAACTGGCTTAATATTTTTCGATACACCCAGGGATGTTTGGCTGTAAAAAGCTTAAGCCTGTTCATGACATTCAAGTGTGTGGAATGAAACAGGAATAAAAGCCATCATACAGTGATTTATTAGTAGTTGCAAAGGTATGCTGAAAGTGTTACTAGGTCTGGCACTATGTTGGTATATGTTTAATTTTCACCATATTTCATTCTCTGGGGAGAAAATAAAATGAGGATGAACCTTTTTGTATTTAATAATTATATGCCTAATTAAAAAGTGAAATGTTGCAAGTTTTTACATTAAATCAGTCCATTTAATTGGAAAGAAGATTCCCCATTCCAGTCAGCAATTGGACTCTTGATAATTTAAAACAGGATTCATGACAATCTTGAATATATACCACCCTTTTAGGCTAAAGAAACTAAGAAGTTATAATTACCAATGGACTACTGAATGGTTGGAGGAGAGCGATCAAAAAGATGCAAGGATAGATTTTTTTTTTTTTTGTGAGAAGCTGAAGAATAAATGTGTGTTTGATGTAAGAAACCCAAAAGCTGTACAGTTTCTGAAATCCAAGAAAACTGGAATTCTACCTCTTACCTTTATGCTATGCATAAAAGGCAAAAAATGTATATTTTTGTAAATGGATTAATTACAAAAGAGATGTAAAGAAATTATGTGAGAAAGTGGAAATTTGCTGAACTAAGAGAAATTGCCATTAAACTGCTTAGAATTTTTAATATAACAAACCAATCTGGGTATGATTCTATATTGTAGTATGATTCTATAATGTAACCTTAAGAGATTTGAGAGCTGTATTGCTGAAACTAGGGATGGCAGTCACAAGCCCTCCACTGTACAACTTAGCTGACGCTGTGCCGAGTCTTTTAGCTAGCTCAGCCACCACGGCACAGCGCCAAGAGTGGGACACGTCTCCCAAGCGGGCAGCGAGAGAGGAGTGAGAGAGGCAGCTAAGAGCTTCTACTCTACGGCACAAAAGTCTTTAGATCAGCACAGGCTGGGGACAAGGAATGAGAGGGAGGACTTCTGAGGTAAGCCAGAAGGGTTTATTCTGAACAGCGACAGAAAGGACCCAGAATACAGTTTGCAACAGTTTATAGATGGAGCAGGTCTCAGGGGTGGGTATGAAATTCTAACCAATAGGGAGAGGATGTGGAAGGAGAGCAGGGAGGAGTTACATACCTTAGGAACCAATGGGAAAACAGTGGGAGGAGAACAGGTCACATGCGCCAAAGGGGCATTGTGGATTAGGGGAATTCCTGGGAGGAGTGTAGACAGGGGTAGGCCCAAGGGAAGGATTGACTTAGAACATTCTGGAAAAAGGAGTTGGGTTAGGTGCAACTGACAGCGCAGAGGTGAAAACAACTTTGGGACAAACCATTATTCAGGGAAACAGGTGACAACAGAATCATTTGTTAATGATGGAACTTAAACCACAACACTTAGTGAATATTCTTCCATAGGATAACCAGTAGTCTTTGAAATTGAAACAACTGCACGGAACTTTAAAAGTCTGGTGCTAGGTTTTGAAGTAAAGCAAAGCAGGCCTAAAGAAATATAAAAGCTGGAAAACTTCTGGGCTGGCAGTGCCCTGTCCGTATACAGTCACACTGGCTTATGTTTTTTCTTTCTTTCCAGGGCAGCCCCAGTCATGCTGCTTTTGGGCACATTTTTGTTGTGAAAACACATCTCTGGCAGTAGTGTAAGACCTGTGAATGCTTGACTCAGTGTGCTGGTTTGAAAGCAAAACTAGTGAGACACTCCAAGTCAGAAGTACAATTTAATAAGAGGAAAAGAAAATAAGTAAAATAAAGTAAATTAAAATAAATTCAATAGTACAAAATACTGACAGAGTCAGAATATCACCTGACACCCTGTTAGCTAGGGTGGTAGTAGCAGTCCAGATGAAATGGTCTTGTCAAAGCAGTGATTCTGTAGAGAAGGTCTGGTAGCTCTTATCCTCTGGGAATCCAGTGGGGAAAAAGCCTCCTATGCTGTCCCAAACCCTGGATTATATCCATGTGGGAATGCTTGGCTCCTCCCCCTGGGCAGAGCATCTCACAATGGGCTGTTATCATTCTATGAGTCATGTGATGGGTCCTTGATGGCCCATTAAACAGAGACAGCTCCCGGGGGAGTTATCTGTGAGTCATGGGCAAGGCATTGATGAGCCATTAGCAGCAGATAAGGGAAACACTGTCCCACCTGGTTTCAACAGCTCATGGAAATGGTGATAGAATACATACTTTGGGCACATCTGACATTTTAAACTAGGACACTCAGTTGTGATTGTGCTTTGCCTGATGTCATAGTACTGAGTTGTATTATCAGGTCTAGTCTCTCAGTACTGAAATAGAAGGTTTTTTCTGTGGAAGTATCTCACTAAGCCACCTAAAAGGTACCTCTTCCTGTTTGGTACATCATAGAAGCTTGTCTGGTGATGTGAAGTAGTTTGGTGAAAGACAGAACATTGCTCTGGTGCTGTGAGGTGTCCTCAAGTGTGACAAGAGAAAGGGTGATAGGCACTGATACCAGAGCTATGCGCTCTGTGACTTCTGAAGGAAGCATTGGACCAAGTTAGTGGTGAGGTCTGGTGACAGCTGGTGAATAGAAGGATGTCTTGCAAGATTTAGAGTTAGTTTATGTAAATATAAAGGAGAGGAGTAGAAACAGAAGAAAAACTTTAGGAATATAGTAGGACATTAAGTTATTATTTTGTCACCCATTGGTGTACCAGTTATAACCACTTTGAAGAGTGACCCTCTGCCTTGCTTCCCTACCCTCTTTACCCAGGAGGAATACAGCTTATTTTGTGGCTCTATGACTCCTACCCTAAGGGCTGTAGCAAAAACCTGGCTAGATTGGGAAGCAAGGCAGAACACATGTATGTCAGTTAAATGTCAGGATTGATCTGCACTCTCACTTTCCCTGCACAACCACACAATGTATCCCCAATGTATAATTTACTTGATTCGTATTGTAGCGATAGCTGCACGTGAACAAAAATATTTATTCAATTACTTCTTTACATCTCTGTTACAATCAGAGAAGCAGTCCCATTGTGTTCCAGATGCCCACCAGCAGTAGTTTTAATTACAGCATTACTTGGAAATCAAATTGCTTGTTTGACAGCATTAGTCAGAATCTTTACCAGGCAGTAGAATGTGCATTTCAGTAAGTGAAAAATAGTCCACTATACTGCCACCAAAGCTTTAGCATTTTCATGCAAAATTTACACATTTTATGAGTAAAGTAAGCCAGAATATTACTTCTAACCCTACTACATTGGACACAGAGAAGACAATCACATCCAGAAATCTGATGGTAGCTCTCTGCCAAGTTTTGATAGGGATGACATCTCACAGCTGTTTGGTAGATGCTCTGAACTGCACCTGAATGGAAAAAACCCCAATATTTTGCCCTTGTGGCCAAGAAGGCAAATGGTATCCTGGGGTGCACAAGAAAGAGCATTGCGAGCAGGTCAGGGGAGATCATCCTGCTCTTCTTCTTAGCCCTGGTGAGACACATTTCGAGTGCTGTGTCCAGTTTTGAGCTTCTCAGCACAACAAAAACATGGAGCTGCTGGAGCAACTTCAGTGGATGACATCAAAGGTGGTGAGGGGGCTGGAGCATCTCTCTTACAAGGAAAGGCTGAGAGAACCCAGAGAAGAGATGACTGAGAGGGGACCTCATCAATGTCAATAATTACCTGAAGGGAGGGTATCAAAAGGGGGGATCCAGGCTCTGCTTGGTGGTGCTGAGCAATAGGACAAGAGGCAACGGGCACAAAAGTGTGCACAGGACCTTCCATTTGAACATTAAGAAGAACTTGACTGAGCACTGAAACAGGTTGTACAGAGAGGTTGTGGGGTCTCCTCCACTGGGAAAATTCAAGAATTGTCTGGACACAATTCTGTGCCTTGTACTCTAGGATGACCTTCTTTGAGCAGGAAGGTTGAAACAGATGACCTACCATAGTACCTTCCAACTGTATCCATTCAGTGATACACATGTAAGGGAATGCATTCCAAAAATCAGCGACAGATCCTTTATGTTTTAAAAGATACCATGTATAGGTGAATATTAGATAGCCTTGTCTTATTAAGTTTTAATTTGTGCTCCAATTGTATTAATTTCCATGATTTTATATATACCCTTAAATGTGACTTATTTATCCAATATGGAAATAGTTCCACAATTATTCCATTGACACAGCTATGGTGACACCTTACTTTGGCCTTTCAGTATACAAAAGGAGCTCATAAGAAATACAGAGCAAGACTTTTTATAAGGATCTATACTTAGAGGACAATGGGATAACTGTTTTAACTTTAAACTGAAAATGTTAGGTTTAGATACGACATAAGAAAGAACTTTTTAAGGTGAGGGTGGTGAGGCACTAGAATAGGCTGCCCAGAGAAGCTGTGGATGTCCCATCCATGGAAGTGTTTAAGGCCAGTTTGGATGGAGCTCTGAGCAACCTATTCTAGTGGGAGGAGTCCTTAGCCACAACAGAGGAGTTGGAAGATGTCTTGGGTTATGGAACCAAAAAAAAGTGTATTCTATTTCATCTGTTGAAAGCAGTTGGGGAAGTGTGGGTTTTTCTTTTTCTCTTGTAACTGGGGGGGAGGGGGGCGGATGCTTTCTGATAATGGCCCAGCTGTTAAAACTGGGTGGGGCAGTGTTTGTTATCTCTTTCATCACCATCCTCTCTCCACGGGTATATCTGCTGATAATGGCTCATTAAGGCTCCCCAATCACATGACACATTACATCATCCCATTGTGAGATGCTCCACCCGGTGTTGGGGGGGCCCGGACTTCCTACCTGGATAAAAGGGAGATGGAAAACACCAGAGAGTCAGTCCTACACTGGATTCCTCAGAGGAGGACTGGACTCATCTCGCCATCACTGGACTTTTCTACGGGATCATCTCTACTCCACAGAGCTGCATCTGTTACTCCAGAAAGATTCATCTGGACTGCTTCTAACACCCTGACCAACAGGGTGCCAGGTCACATCCCTGACTCTGTCAGGGGTTTTCTTTAGTTTTTTTCTGTTTTGTTTGGTTGTCTTTCTGTACTACTACATTTGTATTTTTAATATTCCTAGTAAAGAACTGCTATCCCTATTCCCAAATCTTTGCCTGAAAACCCTTAATTGCAAAATTATAATAATTTGGAGGGAGGGGGGTTACATTCTCCATTCCAGGGAAAACTCCAGTTTTCCTTGGCAGATACCTGTCTTTCTATACTAGGACAGAAGAGATTATGTTTGAAGGCCCCTTACAACACAAACCACACAAAGGAAACATTTTATTTTGGAGAAATACTAGTGTAAGTCTTAGTTCGAGATTTGTACCTCTTGGCAAAATGATAGATGTTTTGTGTGACAATCAATACTCAGAATGGGACAAATGCATAATAGGGGCAGTTCACAGAACAGAATTGCCACGACTCTGCGATACTGAAATAACACCTTTAAATATTGAGCCAAAATGCTGCTGAACATTGCTAAATCTTTACTGAAAGAAAACGAACAGCAATGGAAGACTGTAATGTCCAGTATATTTGCTTTCAGTTCTCACTTTCCTAAAAACTTTGTTAAGAAAATTCACTTAAGAGTCTAATTCCTGATTGTAGAAAATACAGAGCTTCTTATATTAAGAATGGTCATGCAGGATGAAAAGCATTACTAAAGGGATCAGATGTCAGATGTCTGTGGATATGAAGGAGCACACACTATGTGTGGCTCTCCCCATGTCTGTGAAAGGAAGGATGTTTTGCAAAAAGGAATCTCTTAAAACAGTTTAGTTCTGAAAGAAGACTGAACCAGAAGCAGACGAAGTATATGTCTGTAGAATAATAAAACTGTATTCACAGAGGAAGATGCTAGAAAGACAGCATAGACATCTGGAGTGCTGATGCCCAGCAAAGTCTCCTTGTAATGTCTTTTACAACAAAGAATAACCTTGTGTGTCAGTCTGATCTTAGTCAGATTGAACCAAAGAAACATGCTAACCATTTAGAAAATGCAAGTCAGGGAAGTTCTCTGCCTCAGGAGATACTGATGGGAAAGATCCACAAGAGCAGAAGGGGATCAGTTATTTACATAATTGTGCTTCTCCTTGTTCTCTGCTGAAGTGCTTGCAAACGCTCTGTGTACCTGTTTATGCAGAAGATATTGGGATGGAGCCCTACTCAGTATAAAGCAAACGATCAGTGTTTAGAAGTGAGTGAATTTGGAAAATTCAATTCCAGGCAATGTCATAAAATGTTAGAAAAGTCTAACATTTCAAGGTTTAACAAACTTACAACTTGCAGAGCAAATTGTAGTTCAGGTTGGGAAGAAATCTTTTTTGTGGACAATCAATAGCTTAGCCCAATTCTGCTTTGTGTAGGGCAGAAGTCCCAAAACACAAAAGAGAGTTTGTAAGTTGCACAGGAGTGAAACTCTAGATAAGCAGTATTTTACTTGAATCAAGACATCACCAGAGATGGCCACAGCTCTGGTGTGACTTGCAAGGCCTAAATTTCTTGCCTCAGTTATCCAGTCTAGCTCACAAATGGGGAAGATTCCAATCACCACAAGCAATTAGGGGATAGGTTGCTGAGAGTCTTGAGCATCCCTGAGAAATCATGAGCTCCTGGTACTGCAGCATGGAACTGTGAAAGAGACATTTATTTCATTTAAGTATTTAAAGGGCAGGGAATTTGTTGTTACATGTCTGACTGATTATGTTTGGATTATCTTTAGGCTGTTTTACAGAATATATTCATCTAGCAACCTATCTCAAAAACTTGGGAGCTTAGGAGCTGAAATGTCCCAGACTGCTGAGTGTGGGGGTTGCTTTGACATTATTTTTTGAGTGATGCTTACTTATGATTTTTTTTTATCTGTAAGGGGTACTAGGTTGTCTAACATGAAGTCTCAAAAATTCCAGTCCCTATATTAAATTACTGCAATACTATTAAAAGATCAGTTCTAGAAAATGGTGATTATTCTCTGAAAAGAACATAATTACTGTTAAAATGTAGGATAAAAGAGAATTTTATGACCCTCATTCAATTACTTATGCTCATTTAAATGATTTGGGTTCCTTCTGTTTTACATTGCTATTAAAGAGAACTGATACCTGATTGTTAGTTTTAGCAAGAAGATGTGAAGTTCTAGTGGAGAAGCCAGAGACGTCACTGGCAGTTGGCCTTGGTATGTCCTACTCCAGGCATATTCCGAGTCATGGCACTTCTTCAATCTCTTTTCCCATTCACACCTTCAGTCAGGCAGGCCAGCTGGCTGAAGGTGATGTGCCACTGATTACAGTATATTGCAGGACATTTTGCAGTTCATCACAGAGATAATAACGCTCCCAGAAACCTTACAGCTGATCTCACAACTGCTGCAGCCACTTTTGGTTCAGCTGAGTGGAATACATGGGGATAGATTAATGAAGGGAGGACAAAACAATCAGAATTTGGCTGGCCACACACTATGTCCAGTGCTAGGGCAAAGAAGGAAAAGTAATTTCCATTGGTAGAGGAACAATAAGCATAGAACACACTATGAATTACAGCTGTGCTGCCTATGACAAAATATGGTGCAGTGTTTTATGTTCCTATTACAAAAAACATTATTCAATTACAGGTATTTAAGATAAGACAGAGGTAGTTAGGATTCACACTTGAGACAACATTCTGAGCCAGAGAAGAAAAGGGATTCAGAAACTGAGCTGGAAATAATAGCAAAGATGAGAGGAATTGTTCAGCTGTTTCTAAATTCCAGAAAGAAAGTAGATCTGTTGGCAGTAAGGAAGAAGAGATAACTGGCAAGTTCCCATATTCTGGTGCAGGAGTTTTAAAAGTCCTTACAATGAAGCCCTCAAGCTCCTTCCCTAGACTTGGGCATGCTGTGAATTTTTCAGAAATCACATTGGTGGCTTAGGTCTTCAAGTCTGTCCTTTGCAGGGAGTTAGATGTAGGAGATACAAAGCTAGGTTGCTGCAGTGTGGGAACATGGAGACTGACAAAATGCAAAAGAGAAAGAATGAGTGGGATGGGTGAGAAATCATGGCTTGGGTACCAGTGTTAGCAAATGCTTTTCCTGCTGCTGGTTGTTCAACCTCATGCTCACAAGTTCAGTGCTCTTGGAGAGGTGCTGCTTTAAAGGCCAAAAATTTAGGTATGTTTCTTCACAGAGCTGTATTAAGATGGGGACTCAGCCATTTGTCAGGGGGTGAGAAACAGACAGGCTCCAGCCATGTGCTCTCCACCAGCTCCTCCATGGCTCAGGTAGCAGTAGGCTGAGTGTCCTCCTGTAAGAAAACTTCTCTCCAGAAGTCTGAAGCCCTGCATCCTGGTGACATTTTGGCAAGAGCTGTGAAGCAAATGACGTGATTATTATTTTGCTGATACGTGCATTTTTTCTTTTTTCTTAATTCTCTCATAATCTGTGACAACAACTAGGGATAAACTGACCAAAGGGCAGATAGCTCAGCTTGGCAGCTGAGGGCCTTTTATGGCTGTGGTTGCTGTTGTTTTGTGGAGAGGTGGATAAATCTTTGTGTCCTACGATGCCCATCTTGTGCTTTTTTGCCTTCAACAATAATTGAGAATATGCCATGAAATCACCCAAAGTCTTGAGACTAAGCTTTTGGGCACTGATGTAAGATATCTGCAAATATTTCAGTGAAGCAAGGCTCTCTTGCCTTCAGCAAGGTAGTGTATTTTGTTGGAGTCACTGAAAGTTATTTCAATCCCTTCTTTATAACAGATGGCAACAGCCTGCACTGTCGTGTCCCTGTCACATGCAGCTGCACCACTCCTGTCACTTACTCTCACTTATAATTCTCCAGATCTGATATTCCTGAGGTAATGTTGAGTACTGCTGGAAGTGTGACTAAGTGAATCCCAATGGACTTTATTGACATGTTATTAATGGTGGTGTAGATCTTTCTGATGCACCATGTTTTGCAATATGCTGCATGATAGCAACTTAGTTTTCTAAAATACCGTTTAAAAACTGTCTGGGTTTAGAGAGAGAGGGAAAGCTGGAGTTTTCCTTGGAATGCAACCCCTCCTCCCTCCAAATTATTATAATTTTGCATTAAAGGGCCTTCAGGCAAAGCTTTGGGAACAGGGATAGCAGTTCTTTTACTAGGAATATTAAAAATTACAAATGTAATAGTACAGAAAGGCAAGCAAACAAAAACCCTAGAAAACCCCTGCCAGAGTCAGGGACATGACCTGACACCCTGTTGGTCAGGGTGTTAGAAGCAGTCCAGATGAATCCTCCTGGAGTAACAGATGTGGTTCTGTGGAGTAGAGATGATCCCGTAGAAAAGTCCAGTGGTGGTGAGATGGGTGCAGTGTTCCTCCAAGGAATCCAGTGGAGAACTGGATGTCTGGTGGTCCTGAGTCTCTGTATTTATCCAGGTAGGAATTCTGGAGCCCCATAACACTGGGTGGAGCATCTTCCAATGGGATGCTGTAATGTGTCATGTGATTGGTGAGCCTTAATGGGCCATTATCAGCAGATATACCCGTGGAGGGAAGATGGTGGTGAAGGAGATAAGAAACACTGCCCCACCTGGCTTTAGCGGCTGGGCCATTATCAGAAAGCCCCCTCTCCCTGTAGTTACAAGGGATAAAGAAAAAATCCCAAACCATTTCCCCAACTGCTTTCAACAGATGAAACAGAATACACATTTATCTGGTTCCATAACCCAAGACAAAAACTTACCTCTAGCACCAAATGAGCTAGTTCAGGGGGATTCTTTAACTGGTCATTAATGAAGTATTTAGTGATAGAAAGTAAATGCTGTCTGCCACACAGTTATACCATGCTTCTGTTAATAGTCCATTAGACCATACTTTGTAATATCTTACCCTTTTAGTTCAGGAATAAGTGGATATAAACTGTATTTTTATGACTCTTGGAACTCCAAAACAGCTATCTTCCCATCCAACATATGGTAGCTATGAGGCTGAGAGGTCAGATTAATCTGTTTTGATTTTGTTTCACTTAAAAAATAAAAGTCCCATTAACATGTATATGTAAAATAATTGTACAGCATAGGACTTGTGATAAATGTTCTGCCTTTCTAAAACTTACCAACAGAGCTACAGGCTACAAGTTTATCATAATACCAGTCTGTTGTGTCCGAGACCAGAGGAGGGAGCTCAGGTGTCAGAGCAAGAGGAACTGATCTGTTCTAGGGGTGTCTCCTCTTAGAGAGACCAACCTTGGGTTATCCTCTCCTGTTTTTCCACAACCTGAGGTTACCCATTTCCTGTTTTGTAGGTTTGTGCTGTGAGACAATGATCAGATTGCCTGCATTGGAGGTGCATGGAGTGCTGGCACATATTTTGTGAGTAGGGCAGACATAGGATGGGGCTGAACAAGTGCTATGGTCAGACTGTGAGATCTGAAAAAAACAGGGTGCAGTTTAGTCCTAAGGGATGCTCTGCAAGGTGGTATCTTTGTACCGTGCTTCTTCCCATGTTAGGCTCTGGTTTCCAAGTCCTCTGATTGTCTACTAGTCACTCAGAGAAGACATTCAGGATTTAGTCAAGTTGAAATATAGATTAAGAATCTTCAGATGGACATGTTGGAGTAGAAATGCTTAAGTAGCCATTCTGTCACTGATAAAAGGCTGTGGTTTGGTTTCAGATATCCTTTTTCTCTCCCATTGCTGGAATTGTTGAAATAAGCACCTGCTGCAGACAACAACCTAACCCTCAACTTCACTTTCTTGTCCCACTCAAGGTAAGTCTGTTTGATATTTTTTATGGAGACTAATTCCTTTCTCTGCTGTTAAAGTGAAATGATGGCACTTGATTGCTGAAAGACACAGTTACAAATTTCATGTCTGATGGCTTTTATTAGAAGGAGAGCTCTCTTGAAAGTGGTACTGCTCAGCAGGGCTAATTTAGAGTGGCTTTTTCTCACAGATTGATGTAACTCTTGTAGTATGTTTGTGGTGCAGCTGTTGCTGATGTTGTGGAAGATCTTCCAATTCCCAGGTAGAAACTGAGGAGAGGGACAGCTCATTTGGAGAATCTGTATGTGTACTATGGTCCCTGACTCCCTGGTGTGGTACCAGACTCAGGAAATCACCTATTGTACATCACAGCAATAACAAAATAAAAATAGTAAGGGATTTTTCATTAGCATTTTTCATTTTCATTCAATGCAGTCTTTTGCATTATTATTCTGTATCTCGCCCTGCACGAATGAGCTTCTGAGCAAAGAGAATACTGACAGAGAAAGGAAAGTGAGGCTGAACCTGGACTTAAACAAAATTCTGTGTTTCACTCTTTGCTTTTTAGAAAAAATGAATTTATCTATACCATTTTTACTATAACTAAAATAAGCACTATTTGGAAGACTTGTCATTTATGCCCTGGGTACAGAGTCCACAGCAGTCAGTTGCTACTGTTGATTTTTAACTCAATCCTGAAGTATGCCATAATCAGTGATTTTGAAATGCTCTATAAGTATTAACTAGACATTCTAATAAATCAGCCTGATTGTTCAAAATATTTACTATATTTATGGTGCCTGTTGCAACACCTCTTACAGAGGCATAGATATACCCTTGAATGAATCCTTAGCCATAAGTAAACTAGATGTTATCTCTACTCTACATAGATTTTTTTTCTGTCAGTCTTGAAATCTTTTATAGAAGCCTCATTTTGTTCAATGAAAAATTAAAAGATGTAATACATATAATTATTAATATTTAGAGTATAAAAATGCCAATGTGAGATGTAAAAATCCTGATGCAGTGATAGCAAATATTTTCCGAATTGCAATACTGATATTTATATTACTGATGATTATACAACACTTAAATTTAAAATATCACCAGTCAGAATTATAGAGGACAGCATCATTGAAATGCCCTGGAGCTGGAAGTCTTCAGATGCTTCAGAGGTTTAGGGAGTGGATGGCATAATTAAAAATAATCATTGTTTTCTCCCACTTCAAATGAATTTAAGAGGGTTTTTTCCCCCCATCCTGTTTTGTTTGTTTGTTTGTTTTTTAATTATGTAAAATTCTGGAGACTTGTTTAATATAAATGCAGCAATGGCTTTTGGAGTTTGTGGTGAGACTTGATCACATTTCAAACCTATATTCTTTTTATACTTTTGTTACCTCTGACAATCTGTGACAACAGAACTTACTGATTAGGTTTATGCAGTGTTTGTAATTATGTCCCTGCCTTATATGGAATGTGGCTTTTACATTTCTTGCTACCATATTTCTCTAACTAATTCTGAGTTAGTGTCTGTCTCAGATGTATCTATTTAGAAAATCTGACACCTAGTTATGAAGTGTAATAACAAAGAAATCCCAAAGTCTTCCTTTCTGGAATCCCTTTTCAAAGAAAAACAATTTTAGATTTTGCTTTGTATAACACTTCTCATTGCTAAATTGCTAAGTAATTAGAGAAAATCTACCTTAATTTTACTTTAAGTCTCCACATTTCATGATGTGTTCCAACCATTGTATCAACTACACCTAGTCAATATATTTGATTTCTTTGATTGCACTGTAAAGCAGGGATCTTAGTTTAACTGCAAATCTTTCTGTGCATTTATGATACCATAGTAAGAATAATTATCACATATGTAGAATTCTATTTTTTTTACCTAAAAGATTTCACAACCATTTTCCTATACAATTATATTTTTTTATAGACAAGCCTTAATAATAGCACTTAGATATTACACCAAAAGCAACAGCTTCAGGGCAGAGAAGGAATTATTTATTTTTTTGTATTTGAACACAGGTTTTGCTGAACGCTGAAGAATCACTTCTGTTGAGAAGCATTTTGGTGTTGTGAAATCAATAAATATACCTTTCACACTGAAGTTAACAATTTCCAGCAAAGTGAATACTATTAAAAAAAAAAAAAGAAATACGTGAAGTTTTTAAATATCAGAGAACTGTCTTTGTGAACCAGATAATAAGACAGAGAATCACCAAAATGCCAGGAGGACAATTTGAAATGAGAAGGCTGGTTAGGAACTGGATTGTAATTTGGGCAATAAACCCTGTTTATGATAGTCTTTCAGTCATTAACTCTGTCTGTTGCCAGAGGAAACTGGGACTATTAACTCCCTCTGACTGAACCAGAGAGATAAAGCAATAACTTCTTTTACAAGCAGAAGGGAAGGTTCTGCTCAATAAAAAGCAATTAAACATTTCCTATAAAAAAGAATGCTCAGGAGACCTCATGCCACTGTCAATATGGCTATCAAAAGCTTTCCTTTGGATCTTTGAAAGATATTCCATGCTATTTATATATTTATTACATCTCTGCAATTACAAACTTGACTGAAGACAAATTTTATTGAGGTGAATGATTCTACTGGATGACTAAGGACCTAATGAATTTCTTTCTCATCTCAAGTAGGTAATCTTTGATCTTTGTTTTCAGAGATGAGAACTTAAGAGTTATTCCGTACGCTTATCTTGCTTTGAACAAATAGAGATGACTTTTTAATTATTCAGATAATTTCTTTTTGCCTCTTTAATTAATTTTGAACTTTTTTCTCAGTAGGATATTTGTTACTTTACTATCTTGAATCAGTTACTTGTTCAGGAAATTACACTTTATGATGATATGCTGTATAAAGAAATGTTTCCTTTCAATCTCCTTAGGCTACAAAAGGTATTTTGGTGCTATTATTTCTGTTAAAAGATTTTAATCTTGTGATTCTTGTTTGGATCATAGCATTCTGTGTACCACAAAAACAAGAGAAAGAGCAGTGCTTTTTGCATGGAGTTCAGAATTGAAAAGTAGTGAAAGATGCAAAAAAAAGCATACATGGCTTCTGGCTGTAAGAGGAGTAGCCTGCGAAGAGAACAACTTCATTTTCATAATATACTGGTATCATTTAGCTGTATGAGTAATTTTCTCTCGAGGAAAAGGGTAATAAATTATTGCCAATTACTCCTTCAATTTATCATTATCAACATATAAAAGTCATATCACTTTAGCAGTTCGTAAAAATGTGGTATTTCATGGGGTTTTATTAGTATCTGGATTGCTGTACAAAACAGCTTTCAGAAGAGGGAGTCTGCATCATTACACTGCTTCCCATCCATCACCAGCTGGCACTATCAAAGGATAGAGGAGTAAAGCAAACAACAAAAATTACTGCCCACATGCTGGTCCTCCTTCCACCGTGGTGTCTGCAGTAATTGAAAGCTTGGCTTGTTTAACTGCAGCTGAATTCATGCAACATCTATTGCCAAACAAAGCTTATTACTGATTGTTTCAAAGGTAATGTTACTGCTCAAGACTACTATTGAGTGGTGGGTTAAGCAGTTCAACACTTAAGCAAAATCATCTCTGAAGGCCAAAGAAAAGCCTACTTGAGTTTACATGTTGTCTAAGATCATTCTATCACATTGCATTAGAAAAGGTGTGTGACAGAAGTGTGGGAGCTCTTCCTCACCCTACAGGTGAATCACCCCATCAGTATCTGTGTTCCTGTGACCTACTTAGCATTCACCCCCTCAGGATGGGCTACAAATCAAACTTACACATTATTGTGGTTCCATTTGCCTTCTGAATAGTAGAAGATGGAAAAGGAGGAAAGCAAAGGTTCAGGGTGATGAAATATATTCAAATGCAGGTATACTATAGAAGATAAGTGCTGAAAAATCTCTGTAAACAGGCTTTATTCTACTCTAGCTCTACTGCCTTCCTCCTTAGCTAGGTAAGAAAAGGTTATAGTGACAAATACTCCAATGTACTCTTTATCTTCCTATTGGAGGCATTTTCAAAGCTGTAAAACTAGCAACACTGTTTCATTTATCCTTGAAACAGGAATTGTGATAACATACTAGGGTGATGGGTTACAACTTCAGAGAGATATGTGTCATTCTGCAGAAGTCAATGAAGGTACAGGTTATAGAAAATCAGATCACAGACTGTTGAATAAGAGAGAAATCCAGTGACTGAAAGAATAGAAGGATTTGAAAGCTACTAATATTTTCTATTAGAGCAACTGAGAGTTACAAACTGGAGAAAAAAATTTCACTCTTCCTTTGGGTCAAAAATGTAAGCATCAGGTAGCATTTAAGAGTAAAATCCCCAAAAGTGTTGGTAGTGATTTAATGTGTGCTAAATATGTGTGCTAAATAATTCACAATAATAATATGAGTGTGCAAATTTTAGATAACTCTTGGCTGTGTTGTAACAAATTATTTGCAGTCTGGTGATTAAAATAAAAGATTCTTTGCCTAAAGTTCTTTTTTGTTATATTCATTCTTATTTTACCAAACCAAAGCAAGAATTATCTGGAAGATGCTTGTGATGTCTTGAGCGGGCAGAAAGTGGGAACAGAAATGATAGCAAATATATCCAAGCTCTACAAAAGGGCTAAAAAAGTAGTTTTCATTTAAATGGGCATTTTTTCATGCTTTAAAACTTTTTTGAATTGGATCATCTGCCTCAGCTTATTGGAAAGGACTCTGCCAGACTCAGCTTTGAGGTGTGTGTGTGGTTAAAGCACATATGAGTAAAGGGTTTGGCCTAAGGTCTTATTCTTCTTTTGGAAAGGGATAGACACATAGCAGCAAGGAGAAATGGAAGACTAGATGCCATTGCTAATAGAATAGACTTACAGCAAGTAAGAGACATGTAATTCACAGGTGTCATGTTGTGGTTTGTCCCAGACTTCTATTAGATTGAAATGATTGACTTTTCTTAAAAATCATTTTATGCCAAATACATGGACAATAGCTGTCCATGTGTATCACCTTTTTGTTGTTGTTGTTGTTGTAAATATTTGGAATATTCTTCCACAAATTTCTAATGGTTCATACAAAAAGGTATCTATTATTTGGAAAAACTTTTCTACTGCCCCGAAGGTTCAAATATTCAAATACCAGAGGCAGTGCCTCCCAAGTATTTGATTTCAAAATTTGTTCCCGTACAGCAAAAGGGAGAGACTCTGCTCTACAGATTCTCTTGAAAAGGGGAACACAGCAGTAGAAAATGTAAAAATACAGCAACAAACCACATACTAGTAATTTCAAAAAGACAGTTGTCTTGCCTGTTGCAAACATGAGGAAAAGGAAAATAAAAGGGAAATGAAGGAAAAATAAATGGGTAGATTTTATATGACATGTCTGAGGGTCTTTCTCATGTACCAGTATATTTCTTTTAAAGCAGTCTCACACTACTTAATGAGTGAAGCATAGACATGTGTGTGCATCAAAAATGTATGATATATCCACCTTAGCTCCATATAGTCCCTTTGGAAATAAAAACAGGCAACTTTACTAAGACATTGCAGAATTTAATAATTGATTACTTTAAGATTTAATGATATGTTTCATCTATGCATTAATCATTTCTCCCCTTCCGATGTTAATGCTTTTGAAAGTCATTGCTTGATGACATCATGTAAATTCATCAGTCTGACAGTTAAAAAAAAGGTTTAGAAGTCTTGGATAACTTTTTGAAAATAAGTATATTGCAAGTACCAAGAAATTTTAGATGCAGTATCTTATCGGGGGAAAAAAAATCAATCATAAATTGCAAAGGGACCACATTGACTTTGTTAAGTTGTTTGCAATTTTTTCTGACCTGCTGTTATCAGATGTGAATTAGCCTTTATCTGGGAAGGATTTACGTGATCTGAGAAACATTAATGTTGCTTTACATATTACTTGGGTTAAAAAAAAAGATTTTAATGTAGTGACTTTATATTTACAGCTTTATGTCTGCAGTAAATATATGAAAGACGTCTTAGTTTCTGTCAAATTCATGTTAACAACAATCTGAACACAGGAGGGAGACAAAGACTTAAGGTTAAGATAGATGCAGCAATGTGTTTAAAAGCTAAGCTTCAGGAAAGAAGTGGGTAGAGTGAATACAGCTGGTGATTTACAAGTATTATGTTTGATTTAAAATAATTTTTTTGTCATACGCCATATTGCTTTCTAAATTGCCCCCTAATATTATTTAGTGAGAAATAGTTTACCCTACTTCTTCATCCTTTATTAATTGCCTCAAATGTGATAATTTCTTAGCGTGTTTTTGGAACTATATCACGGATAGACTTCTCTTGTCTGTGCCTGTAGCTGAGACTGCGGTATTTTTGCCAATAGAAAAATTACCTTCAATCACGTAAAAGTTATATTGTCTCTGCAGATTGTACCACTAATATTTGAAGTAAGATATACTTATTCTTCTCTTTTTTTTTTTTTTTTTTTTTAGTTGAGCACCATTTGCCATGTGCAAATGTAGTGTTTTGCAGTGCTTTCTTTTGTTTGAGAACTCTTAGCAAATTTGATAGCATAGAGAAAGGTTTTTAAGACTGTTTTCTTCCAAAACATAATGGTATAAGAAAATAGCAAGCCATGACTGCACAACTTTTATGGTCTTCTGTAGTTTGCAGTGAGAGCAGAGCTGAGAAAACTTGCTGGATGTTTGATAGCTGGGAAACCTAAGCCCTCTTTCCTGCTGTACTTCAGCAGAAGTACAACAATATGCCTGGCTTTGCCAGTGTGAGCTAGCCGTATCTCTGAAGAAGCCTATCCAGAATTCATTTTCCTTGTACACACAAGGCCTGTCTGCTGAGATTGAAGGTCAGCTCATTTTTTCTGATTGCTGATATGGTTTCCTACTTGCTGAGAGGTGAACTGAGACTGTTTTCACTGGTCAGCAAAGAGTCAGGGCATGGACTTTTTGTTGCAGTCATATAGTAAAGAAAATAAAACTGACTAGAAAGTGAATCCTATCAATTGACTTAGAGATGGCAGAAAAGAGCTGGATATGATAAGGCAACAAAGGGATACTGTGGATAAAGTTCTGAATGGTGGGAGTAGTTTTCTATGTGGGCTTCACCAAGTTGTTTACTAGTATTACCTTGTAATACTGCTTTTGCGCTCTATGTCTGCTTACAACATTTTATAATGAAAACACCAATTAATCTTTATATTTTGGTATACTAAAAATATGCAAAAATAATTCCAAGGACTTTAAGGTACAGTGATGATTATTTGGGTAAATTGGTCAGTACTACTCTGTACTCTAGATATCAATTCAATTCTGGATAATTTTATATCCCTCTCTCAGATCCATAATCACCCAGCCTTCTTCATGTATTTATAAATTGTAACTAGGAAATCAACATTTCCAAACTGCATCAAAGAGCTGTCTTATTTCCACATGTGAAAGTAATTCATAGTGACAAGAAATATAAAGAAATAAAATGAAGGACTACTCTATTGGACAATTAAAATCTCTTGAAATATGGCTAGCTTCCATGCTATTAAAGAGAAAGTGCAAACCAGATGTTTAGTGTAAGTATGTGTGTGGGCCACACAGATGCAGTGTCTCTGTTACATTTAGATCAACAAAACAAACTAAAAGTAATGTTTTTTAGCTTAAAGAAAATCACTGTGCTCTAGCAGAATCATAGAATTATAAAATCATAGAATCATTGAATGGTTTGGTCTGGAAGGGACATAAACCCTCCTGCCATGAGCAAGGCTGCTCAGAGCCCCATCCAAGACCCTGAACACTTCCAGTGATGGGGAATCCACAGCTGCTCTGGGTAAGAGAAGCAGCATTTGGAATTGTTTCTTAAACAAGAACAATATTGATTGTAAATTGATGGTGGATCTGTTGAGTTATTTAATTACTATTGTTGCTGAAACAGTGCATAACCAGAGCCCATACCTTTAATATATATAGCAAAATGAGCTCTCAGGCATTCTGGGAATAGCTGCTGGGGCTATGTGGCAGAGGCAGTACCATTCTCTCTACAGTCTCTTTTCTAAAATGAAGCAAGTGCTATGTCAGATCTGCATTAGATCTTTGTTGGCAATGGTGATTAGCATAGCACAGTCTTCTGGAGTTTTAGACAGCTGGGTTCTGAGCAGCTAAAAGAACTTAGCCATAAACAAGCAGGCAGAACTATGAGAATACCATTGCACCAGTGGATAATTTTAAGAAAAGATAACTGTATGCCTGCCTGCCTGCCTGCCTAGATGAAATGATGTTTCTGAGCTCTAGCTTAGACAACACTTGAGAAATGTTAAAAACCCTTACTTTGGGCAACATTAGCACTTCACTTTCTTCCTTTACTGATGTTTAGGTCTCTTTTTCTCATCTTTAAGAATATCTTTAGTGCCATGTGGAGGCATGTTCACTGCACTGCTGGGGTACCCTGCCCTCCTGTGGTTCATGGGAGTGACATTCAAGAGAGTAGTGGGGGTGTCTGCCTAGTTTGGGCTTTTGCCTCATGGAAAGAGGAACTTAGGAACAGTTGGTGAATGGATATCACACTGAGGATGAGTGTTACTGATCGTCAAGATCACTGTCACTATTCAGAATGAATTAGGACTTTGTTTTGGGGCAACACAACTAATCATGTAGAATGAAGAAGGTATTAAGAATTCTACTTTCTGCATCATAGTAAAGATACTTCATAATAAGCAGAGAGACATTAAGGCTGTCACATCAATATCAGTGATTCCATCATGTAAGCCCTGTCAACAATATTACATTATTTAGAAATATATAATACTCCACACAGACACTGCACACTAAATATGCTTGAAAAAAGAAATAAATCAAATGCACAGAGATAAACAAGAAGAGTAGATCACATGTTAGCATTGATTCAGTAGTTTTAAAGTTTCAGCACCCTGGATAATAAACAAAAAATTACTGGTGTTAAACATCAGACATATGGATACTTGAAGAGAAAAGGCTTGTGAGGACCATATCTTTTAAGAAGGAATGAAAATGGGGACTGTTCAGTAAAAAGGACACAAAGGATAAGGCTCATTTACAGTCTCTAGGTGGCAAAATTGTGTGACTACACATTTGCTTGTTTATTAGAGCCTGATCATGCTCACAGTTATGATAAAGGTTGAAGTCCTGTGTTCTGAAGGGAGTTGTTTACAGGTCTTGATTTTAGAATATTTGGTGGGCAGAATGACACAAATGATGACACAAAAGTAATGTCTCTCTGAAGGCCAGGAATATCCACGTTGGGTGGTTCCTGTGGTTTAAGTGGTGATGGATATAATGTCATTAATTTACCTTAATCTGTTAATGCTTTGCTCATGTGTTCTTTGTATTTGCATATGTTTTCCTGTTCAGATGTCAATAGAAGAGGGAAGACAAAACTTAAATGAAGACAAGAAAGCTATGCAGCTAATTTTTAAAAGTAACTTTCTGTGCTTGTGCACAGAAGAAAGAAGCAACTTTGCAAGTACTGAATGTTACCTGATATTCTTTCAAAGTACTTGTTTTCCTGTACAAGTGGCAGAGTTGCACTGTGAGCCCATTTTAACAAACTGATGCGTCTTTAACACATCAGAGGGGAAACTTACTAAAAACTTGAAGTTATCGACCATTGATGTATTAGAATAATCTGTACAAATTTTACTATGTCTTTACAGATACAGCTTTATAATGAAAATATTTTGAAATATTAATTATGTTTATGTATGAATTGCAAGTATTATTTCATAAACTTGCTGGCCATTTTTTTTTTTTTTAATTTCAACTCTTTATACCATGTATTTCCTTTAGACTAAAAATGACTGAACTAAAGCAATATCATGCAAGAAAAGATAGACTCAGTAGGACTGGCCTGAATGAGATAAAAAAGGAAAAAAGAACTCTGCAATTACAATTGACAAGTTGGTTTAATATCCAGTGAAAGAAGAATGCAATTCAAGAGCAGCTGGATTAATTAAGTAATATGGCAAAACAAACTATGGGCTATTATCATCTTCAGTATGCCCCAGGACTTAGGCAGGCCTGAGGGCTCAGAGTTCAACTTCTCTCCACACATGAAGTGCTGATATCTGTAATGAATGTGGGTGTCAAGATATAAAAATGTATTATATATGAGATACATAATAGAAGTATATATCTGACAGATTATTTTATACAAACACAAAGAAGGTATATTTTATCTCATAAACCTTATTATGTGAATATCTTATATTGCCCTATATATACAGACTATATAGATAATAGATTGCAGTGATTATGGAACACAGGCTAAAAAAATGGGAAAAAAAATCTCAATGTGTAATATAATCAGAAATAAAACAATCTGAGGAAAGAAACCAGTAAATGGTCTGGTGGAAGTGTGTGAAATAAATGATGTAACCCAGTTTGCTTTTACTGGAAATTTGCTGCTGCCTGGGGCATTATAAAAATCAATCAGACAGGTGAAAATAGAAAGTTAATGACCAATGGTGATGGTTTAACAAATGGATAGAATGATGGTTTAACAAATTTGTAAAAATTTCATAAAACACCTGGAAACCCTGAAAATTATTCTGTGTAAATTCACATGCCAACGACTAAAAGACACACAGATCACATCCTAGAAAATTACACTTTTAGTAGACTGACAGTCTTCTGAAAGTCTCCTGCAGGGTAAGAATTCTCAGTGTAGTACAGTGTGAGGAATGGTACAAAAGACATAGTACCGTGGTACTCTGCAGAAGTTGGAAAAAACTCACTTGTCATAATGAAATTAGGTATGGTAAAGGGCCAGATTTCTTTCCTGATTAGACGCTGGCCTGGCTTGATTTATTGGGGTGGATCTGAACAACTGATGAAGTATCATCAGTTTGTGGAAGACCAGTGAATTTGCATTAATTTCTATTGACTGATGACAGTGAAAAGCAGAATGATCAGAAGCAGCCTGACACAAGTTTGAGAAGGATGCATCTGTTGATGTGACAGGAATTCTGCTGGTGAATGTCCAGGAAGCACTCACACTGAGGAAGTCTTGAGGCAAACCTGCTGGCAATGTTGCCTGTGTGTGTAGACCATGAGCACAAGTGATAGCTTTGTTCTTCCTGTCCAGACTGGCAACTGCCCAATATTGTCTTTTTCTAGACAATAAACTGCAGATCTGCTTGATCTTTGGGTACATTTGGAAGCAGGTGGGTCATGAGTAGTCAGGTGGAGGCTGACTCTCAAAGGAGAGTGAATGGTGAAAGGTGGCCAGTCCCTATAGCTTTGGAAATACAATCCTTGACAGAATGTGTAAAGGTGAGGACAAAGGTGAGCTGTGGCAAGGGAAATTCAGGAAACTGGTAAGCAGCAGTGAGAAAATCTTTTATCAAAGTGTAGGCAACAGTCACCAGAGACCATGGTCTCAACAGCAGGCTTTTTGTAAAACCGAGCAAAAAGCAGGCCTGAAAAGAAAATACAATATCTGAGCAACAGCAAGTAAGGTCTAATGGTATCCACAGACAGATGACATGAGCAGAACTGTGCAAAACCATGTATTTCTTTCAGAACAGTAACCCCAAACATACTAGAGATTACTAATAGAGATAGGAATCTGTATGAAATGTTGACATGTAAAAAAATTCCTTCAATAGAAAATGAGTGTAGCTTGAAAACCAGACCTGAAAACATATGAAATTAGTAAAGACATACAGACAATTGTTACATTGTGAGGAGAAAAGTTGTACTGAATGGAGAAGAGGGTAATCAGTCAAAGCAATCAAGGAAAGCATCAGAGCAGGAAATTACCAGGTTATGCTCTGGAACCAGTGAGTAAAAACCAGCTAATATCAGAAATAAGCTTAGCATGGAAGACCAGTATAGTAATTCTCCTGATGTAGATGATTTAAATTAGAACATAAGCCTTAATTGTTAGATATTTGTGACTGTTTCTTACCCTATGGCAGTGGAAGTTGTTGTTTACTGCCTTCATAGGCTAAACCAATGTAATTTTGTGTTAAATTACTACACTAGGTGCAGTCCTATTGTCATGAGATTGGTGGCAAAGCTGTGAGAGAAAGTTTGAATTTTGAAAGTAGGCACTGAATCTCAGAGAAACATCCCAGCCTGGGCTCTGTCCCATGTAATAAATTAGCAAAAAATTGTGTCTGAAGGAGGAGAAAATATAAACAGTACAGTCATTACACTGTAATAGGGAAACACAAAGAGCATATCTGTATGTATGTATGCAAAGTAGGAACTGTGTTCTCTATAGTCAAGTTACATTCCAAAAGTAATCTACATATTCAGTCCTAGCTTAATATACATTGCAGCTCAGCGTATATGAAAAAGCACTTGCAGATTCAAGATGAAGAACAGTTCTGTTTCCAAGTTTAGAAACTCAGCATAGGACTATCTGCTCTTGCACATTTTAAACATTTTAATCTTTCAGTTAATCTCAGAATAAATGTACCTACATATGCAGTGTAAAATACATATGAAGATGGCAGTACGACTTTTTTTTGGATTACAAATAGTAAAAATGCCAAATGTTTACATATATTGGCAGAATACCTTATTATAATGTTGCTTATCAATTATGCTGCTTAGAAATCAATTTAAAATAATATTTGAGGGCAAGCTTTCTTGAACAAGAGTGAGATATCTGTTCCACAGATCAACAATTTCAGCGCTGCTCTCTTCACTGTCAATTCTCACTTAAGGAAGTTCTTGCTGAACACACACATTCTCCTAAGAAAGACTCTGAAAATATTCCTGCCACTCCTTTCTAAAGCAGCCTGAGAGCACGGCATGGTTGCAACTCTGCCAGATATGAATGAACACCAAGGTGATTACATGAAAGTACATGAATGTCTACCACAACCTATTTAATACTTTATATTAGATTTTATTAAATTGAAAACCACCAATAAAAGCACTAACAATAACAACGTGCATGCACTTTCTTATTTAAAACACAGATGTATGCTGTGATCTTTAGTTTCTGTACAATGCCATCATACAAGAAAAATTATATACATCATGAAATATTCTATCTCTTGATATGCTCAATATCTGCTAATAGAACTATATATATGTGTGTGTATCTCTATCTCTATCATCTCTATCTCTATCTCTATCTCTATCTCTATCTCTCTATCTCTATCTCTATCTCTATCTCTATCTCTATCTCTATCTCTATCTCTATCTCTATCTCTATCTCTATCTATCTCTATCTCTATCTCTATCTCTATCTCTATCTCTATCTCTATCTCTATCTCTATCTCTATCTCTATCTCTATC